>JAQIWG010004932.1:0-15262 GCA_034695025.1 Chamaedrilus cognettii | reverse complement strand
AGAATCACTCAAAAAACTACTATCAGCACCCCTCCCCCCGGTCGCGAGGTACAACGCACGGGAAAAGTGGAGCTGTAGATAGGGCGTAAACGGGTCTGCCCCCCCTGCAAAAATAGTTGCTCACCCGCTGAGTATGGTCACGCTACGAGGTTGATTTCATTGCCGTGATCCAAACTTGTGAGCATGTAAAAGTGGACGTAAAACGTCCATGAAGATGATGATCAAGCCAAATAAGGTATCATTGCATGCCCACTTTAGTGTACAAAGCATTTTATGATTAACAATAAACCGATCACAAAGAAACATTAGAAACGAATAAAATAAACAATTAAATTGTGAGTGACACAAACAATTCAAAATCACTAGCTCCCCAGTGATACTAGAACTGCCAAACAATGGCAAGGTGTACTTAAATAGATTCAAATAACCGACACATTAACTATAAGCTCATTGTTTATTTCGCAAGGTCGCAAGGCATTCTAGTCTACAAATATCAAAATCCATCATGGAACATTATCCTGTTCAGGATGCGGAATTCATACAAAATTTCTAATGCCGTCGAGTGATCACATTCACATTCACAGTAGATTGTTCACTAAATTATGAAGTCTTGAAGGTTGAGTATCACCTAAGTTCTTCAAAAAAATATAAACTATAATCTGTCATCCATGCAAAAGTCTGCATATGCCTCAGCCACTAATTCTTTACCATCCCTCAAGCTGCCTTAAGATGGCTAAATGGGCACTAAATTTCCAGTAATTTCTATCATCGTACACAATGAACAAGCAAGACATCGCTGCATTACCACAAAACTACAACACATTTCATTAATCAGAAGAACTTATCGCATTTATCCCGTTTACAGAACATCTGCAGTAAACCACATCTTTATGTACATCAGAATGCCTGTTAACGCACAGTTGAGCTGTCGTTATGTACGGATGGAATATATCCGAGCCAAATCACCAAAAAGTTCCACTATCGGCCGTTTGCTCTATCATACATTGCAATTTATTCGTCGACGGTCCAAATTTGAGAGAGCGGCGTTCAAATTCTTGCCTGACATCCATGCGCGGCCGCGAATGTACGCTCGCAGTCTAGAGGGAACACCACCCACTGCACTAAATCCCGCGCAGCGCGCGCCCGAGGAAGTACAGCTCGATGTCCTCCAGCGACTTCCCCTTTGTCTCCGGCACGCACCTCATCACGTAGACCACGCCCAGCGCGCACACCCCCCCAAACATCCAGAACGTTCCGTGCATCCCAACGACGGCCACCACGCTCATGAACTGATTCGTCACGACAAACGCGAGCAGCCAGTTGATGAACGACACCAGAGCGCAGGCAGTGCCGCGCGCCCTCGGGGGGAAGATCTCCGACATGAGCAGCATGGGGATGGGCCCATACCCCAGGGCAAACGACAGCGTGTACACCACCAGACACAGCACGGCAAGCCACCCCAGTGACGCTGGTGCGATGGATTTAGCGACAACGCCAATGCTCGGAGTCGCGAATGGCGCCAGGGTCTTACCCGCTTCCGCAGCCGCTATATTACCCCCGCTCGCTAGATGATGATAGTACGCGCCGATCCCCGCGCACGTCACTGCCATGCCCAACCCACTGAGTATCAAAAGCTTGCGCCGCCCACTGCGGTCCATCAGGAAGCAGGCGAGCACCGTCCCGACGACCTGAACCATAGTCATTAGAATATATTAGTAATGCGAATGAATGATCTAACGTTAATGTTATGTGGGTCATATTCACCGCCATCTTGTTATTTAATGTTTCTTCTAGTAGTTTTGAATTTAGGGTTAATGAAAGCTCGTAGCCTGTGTGGCTGCTGTTTGATCGACATCCATTGCATTTAATTTAAACTTAGCGGTTATTTGTCAAAATAATTATTGGTAGGCGGAGCCAGGCTTGAGAACCAATTATTTGATTGGCTGTCGAGAAAGTGTGACAGAGTCAGTTCAATACCACACTTGCGACGATGGTTGCTAAAAAATAGGAAACAGTTTTTTGTTTTACCAAAGAAATTGGATAAATTAATTGTAAAAATAACTCATTAGCAGAACTCCCCTTTCAACCAACACTGACCTGCACGACGCCGATGATAACCGTCGCCTGGCCGCTGGTCCGCGCATCAAAACCGGCCGACTGGAAGATGGACACAGTGTAGAACATGACGACGTTAATCCCACACAGCTGCTGGAACAGCATCGCACAGCACCCCACCATCAACGGGCGGTAGAGCTCCGGCTTGGTGAACTCCGCCCATGCAAGCCCTTTCTGTTTGTCTCCGGGGGTTTCTGCGTTCTCCTCCAGGTCGCGACACTCCTCCTCGGCGCTCGCCAGGTTCCCTCGCAGCCAGAGCAGCGAGCGCACGGCGTCGACGCGTCGGTCGGCGTTAAGCAGGAACTGGGGGGTTTCTGGGGCTCGGAGGGTGAGCGCCGCGGCAAGGACGGGGATGAGGGCGCCGATGAGCGCCAGGTGGCGCCAGGAGACACACGTGCCGAGGAGGTAGACGAGCACGATGCCGACGGTGACGGAGAGCTGGACGCCCGAGCCAAGCATGCCGCGCAGCTCCTGCATGGCAAATGGCAATGCATGGCAAACAGGACGATCCATGAATGTAGATGTAGCGGGTTCACTATAAACTAAAGCGTACAGCACAAAATATTTTTGTTAAACAAAAAGGCGGCCAAAAAAAATTAGCCAGGGAAATAAGTTTAAACGCTAAAAAAAAAAATTTGAACGAGTTTCAAGAACTCTTTTGTTCGAGAGCAAATCAACGGTGATACTGGATACAGTGTAGTCCCATATTTTAGTTTTCCTGTACAAATAAACAACCTATTTAAACAAAACCTAAGAAAGGCCAATAGGCTATATTCAAATTATAAATACTGCATGGTGCAAACAACAAAATTTCATATTGGGCAGCTCAACCCTTCAAAAATTAGTACAGTTCTATCAAAAGGCATCTCAGCAAAGCAAAAACACATTTTTTGATAGAATATTTAAAAAACAAACCTTTGTCGACGTTTCAGAGATGTAGAGGGGCGCTACGACACAGACAATGCCGCTGCCAAGCCCAGTAAGGAAGCGCCCGGTGTAGAGCAGGGGCAGCTCACCCCCCAACCAGATAGCAAGCCACCCCACCAGATAGGGCACGGCGGCGTACAGCAGCGTCGATCTGAGACAAAATATTAACAATCAATCAAATATTACTAATAAATTAATCATAATCCGATCAATTGGCGTTTTGAAGAATAACTGCTAATAATAATTATAATCCAATAATTTCTTCATAACATCAACACTCAATGGTCCGTAGAGAGTAAACGTATGGATCTGAAACCAGTAAACAACACGCAGTTGAAACGCAAGCGATATTATATGCTATTAAGAGTGGTGGACGCATTCATCCAAATTTCTGAAGTACTTGTTACCACCAAGTTGATATCGTGCAGAATGGCACATAGTCATGCATCAGTCTGCGTTATACTGTACTTCGCCGCATTAAGAAATGATCACTGTCATATTAATAATCTTCCATTCGCTGACTTGCGCCCCAGTTTGTCGAGCATCCATCCCCCGAGGGGACAGCCGAGCAGCGCCCCCAGAGTGATGATCGACCCGAACCAGGCCGCCGCTCCGTCGTTCCCCTCCAGCGGCTGACCGGGCAGCTGCATCTGGGGCAGCGCCGGGGAACTGTAGCCGATCGTGTAGCCAAAGGAAGCTGCGCCGAAGTAGCTGCATAGCGACGTGTAGATGAGATTCTTGGTGTTGGAAGAGGCCATGTTTAAGCGCATTGTTCATGAACAACTCACTGCAATTAAGTAGTAAATCAATAAATGTATTCGTGTTGGTTGCCAAAACCTTTCTGTAACAGAAATCAGCATTTACGCCGTTGTATGATACCGTATTGAAAATGGTAAGGGTCATTGAACCTTACTGCTCATCGTGCTATTACAGTAAACTTAATGAGTAATTTCAACGCAAAATGTTAGATGAAATTATGAAAAACCATTAGTTTTATGCGACGTTATCGTTAAGGTTGTCTTTGGCATTAAGTTACATGGTAGTTAAGTTCATGGTAAGCCTATAGCATACCATATCTGGTAATGCTATAGGCTGACCTAGAATTATAAATTCTACTGTACTCAAGCCATGTCAATGAAATAGTGACAATTTTATAACACGTAATAGACTAGCCCAGCTGCTAAAATACAAGCGCCACATCCTCCAAAATTTGACACTATACTAATATAGTTTAACAACTATGTTGCAAAATGCATAATCAATCATTGCTCTTGCTTCTGCGCTTCGTTATACTTGACGGCGGTCATCGAGGTTCAAATGCAGTCATATGTCACAACGTACCCGTTATAGTATTAACGATGCCATGCATTATATAAAATATTCGGTACATTAGATTAGATTCATCAATAATTAAAAAATGTAAATGATAAAATGCCACGATACACTATGCATAAGGACTGCAGAAAAGTGCGGTAAACTAATCCTGATGGATTTTCGAAAGTTAAATTTTTAAGAAAAAAATACTACATATTTCTTAAAAGTCGTGATGCAAAAAGCATAATTTTTTATAAAAAAAAGCTTCTGCAACATACTAGAACAACTTATAAATCTATTTATTTCACTGCTGAGACTGCTCAATCTTATAGCCAGCTTCAAACGATGCATTAAGGCTAATCATGCTTTTTGGCGATGAGATGGATGCTTTTGTTTTGCTGTTTTTGACCATCAAAAACACGAAGATGCTCGTCGATGTCAAGATGTACTAGAGAAAGACTCTGTAATCTTCATACTCGAAGAAATAGAGCACTCTACGGAACATCAAGTCAAGCAAGCTGTAGTTAAAATAATTATGTCAAAAGTTGCTTTCTAAAAATAATATTTCTTGGCCATAAAAGACAAATTTGGTGTAAAAACCTGAATTGCCATTTATTTATTTATCTGCACATTCAAAACGAATTATCTGCACATTTAAATAAACTCAATAGAGGGAAGCGGGAGGTGCAGAATTTCGGTCACAAATAAAGCCAAAACTTGTGAATTTTTTAGAAAAAAAGCCAAATGAACGATCGCACTTCTCCGCAGTATCTAACTGCGCAGTGTAACCTGTTTAAAACTGACCAAAACACTACAACGTTAATTTGATAACTGAGCGCAATCTAAATGCTGAGCAGTGTATGTATGTATGTATGTATGTATGTATGTATGTATGTATGTATGTACATTGCACTTGTAACGCGCCAAAAATATGTCATGCAAACGGAGATGGAAAAACATAATTTGCTTGAATCGTAGGTGCGGGAGAAGTGCAGCAGACTACACACAGAAAGCGGATTTGAATAAATGAGTTTTAAGCCTGGATTTGAAGGAGAAGAGGGACTTAGCCGATCTGATGTCCTCCAGTAGATGGTTCCACACGGCCTCGGACGCGCTGGTGAAGGTCCGTTGTCCGGCGGTAGACTTGAGTCCGGTCGGGAAGGTGAGTCGGTGTTTCGTCGCTGACCGGAGGCCTGGCTTGCCCCGCGCGTACGCGGATACGAGCGGCGAGGTAGCGTGGTTGACCGGTCGCCAGAACATCATGTGTGACGAGCCCGAATTGTATTCAATTCGCTAAATTCAGTGAACATGGGATTTTTAACGCGCTGATTATTACGAATAAACAAATTAAATCAAATAGGTGATATTAAATAACTGCTCTTCCTACCTGCCGTGAAATAGCCCATTGTTGATTTTTTTATGCGATGAAAATTGTTTAAGGGCGCAGCCCTGTCGTCCGGATCCCAATAAGTCGTTCTGTCGGCTGGTCACGCTGAATTTATTGATGCTCAACTGAGCGATATTAGAGTAATTTGTATTTTCTTAAATATCTGTGAGAAATTATATAAATCTTGATCTAAAATAATTTGTAATGTGACATTTCGCAAAAGTTTTCGGTTTTGAAGTCATAAAGTAATATCACAGATATCTTTATTTGTTTCTTATATTTCCATGTGCTGCAAGAATTTTTACGGTACTACATTGTTTTGGTACTGTTATATATAAAAATAAGTTGCCTTAGGCGATTGTCGTTTCAATATTCTTCTGTAAGTAATGTATTAATTTTAGGGTAGCTTTTGCGTGACGGTGTAAGAGAAAATCTGTTCTATATGTTGTGTGGTGACAGTTGTAAAGGTTTGCTATACCCGTGTCAAGACTCAAGCTTTGAAAATGGCGCAACCGAAAGTTCCAATTATGTCCACAGCTGGAGCCATATCGATTAAGAATGAGAAAGGTATCGTACTTAATTTTTCTTTCTGTATGTTAAGTGCCTTTGCATAAGTACCGTAATAATAGTTTACAGGTTTACAATTCTTCCGATATTGAAAATTTTGTTAAATAAAAAAATTTAACAAAATATAACAATATCGAGTTAGAATTAAGTGAAGCCCAGTACTTGGCATTACACTGAACATCATTTAAATTTAGGATTTGATTTAAGTAATGACTTTATGAAAAAAATTTATTATAGTCATTGTATTATAGTCAATGTATTTTACTGTATATTTTAATTGTATCTATATAAATCTGTATCTATATTCTAAATAATTAAATATCTTCAATTATAGTCATTGATTTTCTTCAGTTCTTAAACGAGGTAAAGGAATTGGTTGTGGCGATGTTCAATTGTTTAGCATGTTTTAGATATTGTCTAATTTCAAAGATTTTTGTTGTCAGGTCAAGTCACCATGGAAAAGGTGAAGGTCAGCAGATACGTGTCGGGCAAAAGGTAATTCGTGAGTTAGCCTAAATCGTTAGCGTCGTCATGTGATAGAATAATTATTTGATGTTTAAATACAAATGTGTGCGCGCTTGAGTTTCATGAACTGTGCTCTGCAATGTTTCTGATCATATTTTTATTTAATGACACTTTTTTACGATGTCGCTGCAAATATTGGACACCGTATTATATGAACTTTAATTTGTAATTGAGACACTCACGAATTGAAAATCTTTGTGAAAATATGAGTGTATTAATTTAAGAACTGTACAGTAACAAGTTGGAACGGGAATATGAGTACTTTAGCTGATATTGTCTAATGAATCTGAACATTTATATATTGTACAATGATGATGTGTATATCTATTATATACAATTTCATCCTTGGTACCATGTAGATATTTATTGATTTTGATACTACGCCTGTTGATCTATTATATATTTCTAGAATGTTCTACTCTGATTCTAAGTAGTAGGGCTAGTACTGTCTCGCTGCAGGCCAGACTATGCTCCTGACTCGAGCGAAGAAGAAGAGGAAGAAGATGTCGTTGACCTCAACATCCTGCACAAGTTGCGGCGGGAGGAGATGAGCGCTCCGTACGAAGTGAAGAACGCCGCCGAGCGCAACGATCGGCGCATGCGACGCCTGAGGGAACGGTACGCCGCCGAGGGGGGCGAGTTAGGCGGCGATTCCGACGAGGACAGAGAGGCCAGGTGGGTGATAATAGGTGTTGGGGAAGGGAAATGTGATGTCAAGCCAGTATACTAGCATGGAAATGTGATACTTGATTGATATTATGCTATATACTGTCTACTATGTGTCGTACTGCAAATGTTGAGCATTACTTTGTAGCGTTTTTGATTGATCAACACTAATGTCTTAAATGAGGCACTTAGTTTTGGAGGTATTTCTCAATCTTTAAAGTTTAAATAAATTTGCTTTAAGATATAATGTTTTAATCGCGAATTTCACTAGTTAGTACTTGTTTTACATATATTTAGCATGAATAGGTTACATTAATTATTAGAAATAGATACTTTATGGACCGGGTTTATCAATCAAAGGGTTAGAATTTAATCCGAAATCATGACACGTTATCCAATCAGCGGGCTAAAAGTTTAATCGAGGATTCAGACAATGTCATGCGATTGATTTTTCAGACCTTAAAAATCATGAATTAAATCTCTAACTCTTGGTTGAAAATCAGGCCATAGTGTCATAACTTGCCAAGGCATTTGTTCTTTCATTGATTTCTTTATATTTGTGGGCCGTCAGTGTCGGCGCTGTGTGATTGCTCTGGTTTTGTTATCGTTCTAAACGTCAGGGTTCAGCGCCATCGTCAGTTCTTGGAGCCCGAAGTGCTGGCGACGCGCTCAGATTCGGATGAGGAGGGGCGGGGGGCAGGGCGGGGGGGTAGGGGGGGCGACAGCGACTCTGAGGCAACCAGCGACGAGGAGGAAGAGGAGCTTGATGAAGAAGTGCGCTCTCTTCTTTTGCTTCTTTTTTTTTGTTTTTGTAGATGATTTTTTATTTTACAAATATCTGATACCGCTGAATTCATTTGCAATTCTTTCCATCAAATCTCCGTCAAAGTCTATTTTTTCATTTTGATATTTGTTTTTATATTGTTTTATGTTGTTTATATTGTTACAATAATTTTATGTTATTGGACTATAGGCGCCTCATTGATGCGTGCAGATATTTTGTGCACGCAGTATCCTGGGTGCTCATTCACACAGCTATCTTAAGACAATAGTAGTCTTGAGATTGTCTTAAGAGAATCTTACGACAATCATAGATTTTTTACTGGAAACTCCCCACCGCCGCGCGTGAACCGAATGATGACATCGCAGCGGTCGGCAAATTTAATTTAAATTTGAATTAGGATAAAAGTTATGAAAATCTTTTAAAATGTACGTGAATGAGCCCCCAGGATTGTAAAAAAAATCTTGTTTTGATCGACACAGCTTCTTAATAGTAAGATCTTCTTTGATCCATTGTGTTTGGGCTATTCTGTATACGTTGTGTTAGGGCTATTCTGTATATAGATATCGTAACATAATATAACAGTGTACGCTATGTGATATAATGACATTTGTGCTACATTGTGTGACGATTGGTAATGTCGCTGTAGGAAATTGAAAGAAGGAGAGCTTTGCTGCGTCTTAAAGCGAGTCAGCTAAAGAAAGAGGAGGCAAGTATATCTTTTATTGTAGCAAGCTTCTTGAATTTCAGTGTGTGGACAGACACGTTTATTTTATATGTCGTCTGTGAGGACTAATATTGGATGATATTCTAGGTTCCAAGTTGTCATTAATTTAGGTTGGTACTGTTTGATTTAGTAGGAAGTCATTCAAATAAATTTTTCGATATTGCAAGAATTATTCGGTGATGCTTGCTACATAATTTTTCCTTGAAACTCTTTGTACTTACTCGATTTATGATGAAGTTTATTGACCGATAATTTGTTCATTTATTATCAAGCAATTTGCAAGTTAACGCTACTTTGGGTTTCTTTGTTGTTTTTTCTACAGTGTACTTTATTCCCTAGAGGGCCATGATATTCGTAGATTTGTTCGAGTAATTCCCTCTATGGTATCTGTCCGTCTCTTGCTATATCCCCTTGTTGCGGCGTGTAGGAGGTGTTGGATGTGGAAGATGAGAAAGAGGGGAGCGGAGAGGAGCAGGGAGAGGCCGAGTCCTCTTCAGAGTACGAAGAGTACTCGGGATCTGAAGAGGAAGATCAGCCCAGGATGAAGCCAGTCTTCGTCAGAAAGTTAGCCTCAAATTGTCTTTTGAACTCCGATTAAACTTTTGTGGTGTTTGAACTTTGAGTGTCCGTTGTCAAGCATCTTTAAAGCTGAATTCACGGATAATTTGCAATTAATTGATCAGACTGACGCCATGGTTGACATATACTGTAGTACGTATACTGCCATGCGTCATGCGTGTAGAATGACTCAATATTTTGTACTTCTTTGATTTGATTTAATTTCTTACTATTTGTTGTTGGTAGGTAATAATAGCATTGGTAAGCATTAGAATTACACCAATGTTATTTTGGTGTTGTAGGAGTGGCCCCTATAACACCAAAATAACATTGGCGTTTTAAGTTATCTTTGGTTGTTCTGTTTGATATCCATTGGGCTGTATTGTATTTTGACCATGCCATATAATATATACGCTGCCGTTAGTGTCGGATAAATGTGGATAAGATGTGTGATACGTGGTTTGTACTGGTTGAGTGCGTGCTGCGTGCAGGCGTGACAGGATAACGATTCAGGAGAAGGAGACGGAGCAGAAACAGAGAGACGCAGAGCAGGAGAAGAAACGACTCGCGACTGAACGACGCAGCCAGACCCTCAAGGTTAGTGCTGGAATACTACCATAACTCATTCTTTTGAATAATGTTCAGAGACATAACAGAATCACAGCTTTGTCAGGGGTTGCTAGCTGAGCTTTATCTGCCAGTCGCCAAAATGTGCAAAAAACCATTTTTTGAGCAGTTGGCGATTTTTATGTTGCGAAAGCCCTTTTCAAATTTTTTATTGATCCTTTGTTCTTAGAAGCTCAATTATTGGCTCTATTATGATGAACAGAGCAATAAATTAGTTATATTCTAGCGTTTCGAGGGGAACAAATGTGTAACAAATTTGGCAAAAGAAAGGTATGGCCTGGCGAGAAAGTCTTTTGGCGAATTGTTGGCGAATTTTTTTCAAGACGCAGATCAGGCCCTGCTTGCTAGCATAGTATAGAATACCTATACCCCGTGCATGATGCATGTTTGTTTTACTTGTCGTCGTTATGTTCTGCGTGACGATGAACAGTTGAGCTGCCGATCTGCTAATTTATGACTTTTAAGGACAAATGTTGTGTTGTATTGAACAGATGCTAGCAATTTCTTGCTTGCGATTTTAAATAAATTAGCAGATCTTCAGCTTTGCGCAGCTCAAGTTATTGTTCTTTCATCGTCGTGCAGGGTGTAAAATCCTTTGTTGGTTTACTTTGTTTCTGCGTTTCCTAGGTTAATCTTTGAATCATTTCAATCTTTAATCCTCGAATCCTTAGTCAAATTGTCAAATCCTTGAATTCTTTGAATTGAAGTCAAATCCTTTGTTAGTCTATTTTGAATCTGTGCAATGTGTTTCTTTGTTGTTATGACAGATGGTGGAGGCAGAGCTGAGGCGGGAGCAGGATGAGCTGAAGGCGGTCGACGAGACGGGCGAGGGGCTCAACTCAGGTGACGACAATGACGAGGAGGCGTACGAGGCATGGAAGGCGCGCGAACTGAAGCGTATCAAGCGCGAGCGAGAGGCGCGCGAAAAGTACGCTCTTTTTTTTCGCTTCTCGTTCGCCCTTTTTTTTTATTTCTTAATGTTGAACATTTGTTAGTGTTTCTTTTTATAAATTAATTCTTTTGTAGATGATGTTATATTGCTTCTAAAAATGATGACAGTGAAGGATATCAGGACCACGCGATTAAATTATTATGTACGTATTTCTATTTTATTTTTATCATATTGGGATTTTTACCTCTGTTAGCGCAGCATCTAACAAACTAACCTTCTTTTTATCGTTTAATCCGTTAACGTCCATGTTTTCGCACTGGTTTGCACGTTTTCGCCCTCCCTGATCAGGACTGCCGGCTAGCTGTCCCTAGCTGTCCTCAATTTCTGATAGCGCAGAAAATGACCGTAATATGTGAACGATGATATTGTATGTGCGGCGCACATTTATTTATTAAACCATTAATTTTCAGTCATTCAGGTATTTGATTCCTCTTCGACTTGTCGTTTATTGAAGTTTCTCAGAGTACATGATTGAACTTTAGATGAGACTTTCATACCCATTGCTCAATGAAGAGAGTTATTTAAATGATCATTAATCTATTTCTCAGTAACCAATCGCATCGCTTGAAATAGATCGTGCTTCTTGGCCTGTTGATGTATTAATCTCGAATCCGGTTTCAATTCTCAACTTTGTATCGGATTTTTAAGAATGACAAAAATATTGATCAGCTATTAAGTGTAAAGTATGAAATTTTAGCTGCATGTCATTTTGGCGGTGCAGCATCTCACAAGTTTAGCTGCGCGTAATTTTCGCGATTTTGAACACTTTCTATTGTAATATATGGCTTTTGCAGCTTTTTTTTGCTGTATGTGATTTTGACTAATTTGGCCAAATCGCAAAATTTGCCTAGATGACATGCACAAGAAAATTTCATGTTTTACTGTATTGACGCGCGATTTATTGGTGAATTTTGTGAAAAACTTGCGTTTGAGCGCTTTGTATCTTCCGGTGCTGTTTGTCAGGATGGAGAGAGAGAAGCAGGAAGTGGAGCGGCTGCATCACATGACGGAGGAGGAGCGGCGCCTGGAGCAGAAGCTTAATCCCAAGGTCATCACCAACAAGGCGCAGAAGGGAAAGTACAAGTTCCTTCAGAAGTACTACCACAGAGGAGCCTTCTTCCTGGTAGGCTTGCTTTATCGCTTTTGATTTTATGATATTTTATTTTTTATAGGATAATGCGTGAGTCGCTGATGCGCCACAGCGATCAATAGGCATTGATCAGCAGCGTGACTTCTGATACAATCTTTATCTACTTCTTAATAGATTCGTAATTTGAATTAATTAATTGTTGATTAATTGGAATGTATTGCTATTGCGCAGTACATAATATAATTCTGAGCGTTGTACAGCAGCCTGAACGAAGTTTTTGCTCGCCATCACTAAGGGCTATATGCTCGACGAGAATTTGAGATGCCAATCCAAATCTGTTTAATCACATCGTGCAGATTTATGTTGATCAATTGACATGATCATTCGAAAATCATTTGATGTATAATTAGAATTTAAGTTCTTAATTGATGCATACAGCCCTCAATTTTTTATCAACGATTGTTGCTTGGTATATAGAAACATCTTGTGCTAGTTATGATTTTTTTTTTATTTAGTCACCGTGATAACCGAGATAATGTGCTGTTGCTAGAACGAGGAGGACTCCGTGCTACAGAGAGACTTCTCCTCAGCAACACTTGAGGACCACTTCAACAAAACCGTCCTCCCGAAAGTTATGCAGGTCAGCCAGGCGATTCTTTGTCAGCTCGTTTTTCATAATCTGTGTTTAATTTTTTTATATATAGAAAATACAATATTTCCTTTGAATGTATTAGTACAGTAGATTATTTTCCCCGAAATACATATTATGGTCTGCATTATGTTGCCTTTAGCAGCATTTTCTGCTGAGAAGTATCTTTTATAGTCAAATAATACTTTGTGTGGGTTTGTATTGTGTGCATAATCGATAAAATTTTAATTTTCAGAATCGTCTCTGTCAGGGATTAATGCTTGCTTTTGCTCAATGCAGGTGCTTTAATGCTTTTTACTCAGTTTGCTGATGTGAGACGTTGCGCTGATTTCTTATCTGGGCCAGGTTCAGATAAGCTGCTTTTGCTTCGTCAAGCGCAATCAAAGCAAACTGCTTGCACTTTTTCTCTGCACTACATTGTTGTACACCCTGCTATACGCCCCCTGCAGGCCAGGGAAGAAAGAATTCGCCTGCAGCCCAGAGCTCCCCAGGCTTGTCGTGAAAGACAACTAAATAAGGGGGAGTGGTTTTGTGTCGGCTCTTTTGCACAGAACTGGACTGTATATAGCCCTTGTGTGCTACACACGGTGCCTAAACTACAAAAAACAAAAACAAACACCCTGGTATACAAATGAACTTAAGGCCTCCACTCTGTTCAACACTATTCAAAATCCTATCAAGGCGATTGTGTGCGGTGGCAGGTGAAGAACTTTGGTCGGTCGGGTCGGACCAAGTACACCCACCTCGTGGACCAGGACACGACCAACTACGAGAGTCCTTGGGTCGCAGACACCGGCATGAACCTCAAGTTTCACACGACGAAGGGCGGTGGCATGAAGCAGGTCTTTGACAGACCTGCCGTAAAGAAACGAAAATAGACGATGGACTGCTTTGAGGAGATGAGAGTACTTTGATTATTAACGAGTGCACTGTAAAACATGAAATTTTCGCGTGCATGTGATATTTGAGAATTTCAATAATCGATCAAACTAGCAAAAATTATGTGCGAGAAAATAGCGCAAATTACATATAAACTCTATAACATATGCTAAACTATATATGATATATAACTGGCAGTCTCAAAAAATGTGAAAATTCAGTGCAGCAAAATTGAGAGGATTCTAAATCGCCGGAATAGCATGCAGCAAAAATTTCATGTTTTACAGTCCATATTTCAGTGTTTGTTGTCGAGACAATTGAGGATTTTTGTTGAATAGTAGCCAGGTATGAAATAAGGACAGAATTGGCAATTCTACATTGTCTGCAGAATTTAATTTTCTGCCTACCTTCATGTTAAAATTCATGTCTTGCCTTTGTCTCAAACGTGTGACGCTTTAATTTACGTGATGCCATGTGCACAATCTTAAACAGACATTACTGTAGGATATTTGAATTTTCATCCGGGATATCTATTATCGGGGTGGGATGTTGCATGGTTGTGCTCTGTCCATTGTGAAAGTGTCATTAATATATATGTATGTATAGCGGAATAGATTTTAAGTTCCCTGAGCTGCCAGAAAATTTGGTCATTTTATTTCCTGACGGACGGAATAGAACTACAACCGAAGGACTGCCTACTGCGACAGCGTGATAACGGCTTAGCGTTGCCATGCCTTGACACACTGCACTATATATTTTTTCTTGTCATCATTATTTTGATATCGGATTTGGTCGCTACTATTTCAAGATAGCAAAATTTCAGCTTCAAAATAAATTTTTATCCAGAAGTTTGCACGCACAGGTTTTTTGTATACTGTAAACGCCTGTCTAACAGCGCTCTATATAGCCTCATGAAACCGGCTTAACGCTACGCCTCCTTGTTATAAAACAGGTGTTGTCTTACACCTAAGCCTTTGAAAACAGGTGTACCTAGACGTATGTGTCACAAATTTTCACTGCCGATCAAAGCTGTCGACGTGGGGGGGGCAGGGAGGGGGGTGCTCACATAAATTTTTTGACCCACTCTGAACAGTTATTGTCATAATGGTTGTCGCCTCCTAACTATTAAGCCGTTCCGTAATTCAATAACCTAACTTCATCGAAAAATGTACACAAATTTTTGCTATCCTTAACTGTTACACCCGCTACGCAAACCCGCTACGCCACCACATTTCAAAAAACTCTACGCCTACCGCTTTCTATTATGGCGTACAATAAATAAATAAAACTGTTTTAGGCATTCTATTATGGCGTACAATCTTATAAATAAAGTAGTAAGCCTCAATCTGTCTGTCTGTCTGTTCACGATGCACGGCCACAGTTTTTAAGCTATCGACCTGAAACCTTCGCAGGAGGGTAGCAGTGGACCCCGATTAGGACATAGGGGGGTCGGACCGCCCCCAAACCTTGGGGGCACCTTGGGGGCACCTTGGAGGCA
>JAQIWG010004931.1:0-15262 GCA_034695025.1 Chamaedrilus cognettii | reverse complement strand
TGATGGATGCCCATGGCGAAGGGAGGTCCCCGATGACATCACTAGATGCCGAAACGGACTCTAAGCCCATTATTATTCTTATTATTATTTAGTCAAATAATTATTTGACATGTCGTTCACGAGCTCGAAGGGCTGGATCAACGCTATGCGAGCAGTGTTGTCGCAGGACGCGCTGAGCTGGGACGCTACCAGCAGGTTTACACTCTGATGCTACAGATGCGATAACTTGTCTAATTAGACTATTTAAATTACATTTGCTTTACTTTTTATAAATACATGAATCCATCCATTGAAATTTGTAAAATTATTCCTTCAAAAATTTGGATCTAAATTTGGTCTTCTTGTGCCAGCGGCGCCATTACGAGGTCATTATTAACGTGTTGTTGTTGCAGGCATCGTGATTCGTGGCAAAGACCGATTTGAAATTTCTAGCACTTATACTTGACATAGAGAGCTGAATTTTATGTGTTAGACATAAAGGTATTCGTTAAACTGGCGGAGTTATACGCCTCCGAAGTTGGGTCAATACTTCTGGGTCACCCTGTATAATCGTTGTTTCAATCACAGCTGTAGGCTTATACATTGTGATTAATATTGACAAGGTTTCATTTCGTGAGTTATAAAGCCAACATCTCATTGAAGTTTGTGCATTAAAGTCCTGACAACTTACCGAGGCACCAGGTGTCAGTGGCCAAGGAGGCGCTTGGGTTGAGTGAGTAGCCAGGACTGCAACCTCCCATATCGCACTTGAACGCACCCGTAGTTGTGCAAGTCAGACAATTGGATGCGCACACTGTGAGAAACAGTAACATCATTAGTAAAGAAAAGGTTAAAAAAACTGTTTAAGATTAAAAGAAAACATTAGCTAAATTAAAAGTTAACAAAACCTTTCAATACCCCTTGTATAGTTATGGAATATAAGTAAGAATACCCCTTGTATAGTTATGGAATATAAGTAAGAATATAACTTTGGAGTTTAAATCTGAAACACCCAGTATCCTAATAAAGTGAAGTTGACTGGTCGTCCAATATACAAAGTCAATAACATTGCAACTCAAGTGACAATCATGTAAATTACAATTTGTAGTAGTGTTAGTCTTATTCTTTAATATCAAATTGATTGATATGAAAGAAAAAGTATAATCATTGAGTCACGAACATTTTTGTAAGAGCAGCAAAGAAACAAATAACTTCATGTACGACATACAAGATATGTCTAGCATAACGAGTCTGAGTCACAATGTATCCAAATATCTATGGCTGGGCACGAGCATGACGTTGATATAAAAAATAAAACTCTCTTCAGCAAACTAACTAACCTCTTTAAGATTTATCTTCGCCAAACTCACTTTGGTGAATTTACTTTCTTTAGTCAGTTTCACAAAAAATGAAATTAACACGAAACCGTGCCCGATCATGGGTAGAGTAGGCTATAGTATGGTTCCTGTTTCATATTACACTGAGAAGATTATACAGTGGTTGCAGGTAATCCTTTGCATATTATGAAAGAGGAAAAGTAAAAGAAAGAAGACAAAATAATTTATGCTGTAATTAGTTTGGCTCATGGCATTGAGATTCACCCTTTTTAGCAGCGCTTAGAACTGGTGAGGAATAGCCAAGTATCGTCTACGGTGTAGAACAAAAGGGCATACTGCACAACAAAGTTCTGTCAATTCTCTGTCGATACAACTGGGGACTCTTAGCGTGCAAAGCTGACCCTTTAATTGCACGCAGTGACAAAGCTAACCAAGCGCTACTTAGACTGTGTAGGCCTATTTGGAAGACGCGAACGCATTTTTACTCACTTCCACAGGACATTCCCGCTGCTAGCCCTTGTCCTGGATTACAAACGTCACACTTCCCCGATCCGGCCGTCTGACAAATTTTGCAATTTCCAGCGCACACTGTAACATAAAGCATCATGGTTCTGGTCAGCAAGTGAATACATGTAGGACATCTTGTTCAGCAACACAATTCCACTGAAACACTGATTCTTACTAATTCTACGCTTACTGTGAAGGCGCGTGATAGAGTATGCATAGCATAGTGTGATGTGATAGTAGCACATTGCGTATGTAGCGTATTGCCTTATTGCGTATATTGACGTTTAGTTTCAATTAATAATTTTCTGCAGGTTAATTCGAAACGGTCAGTCCATCAAAAGCGCAGAGATTCAATACATCCGGCAATTCACTGATTTCACCACGGAACTGAAAAAAATAGCTGAAAAATTATTAAAACGCAAGCCATATCATATCGGAACATGGACGTGCAAGGTAAAATGTACGGTCAAATAAAACAAAATAATCTATATTTGGTTCGTGGGCAATATTTGTACTCCACACAGTGCTTAGCTCTAGAAAACCGCGATTGCAATCGAATCTTTGATGCTTTACGTCATTCACAACTTTGAGATAAATTGAAAACATCTTGAACTACCTTCCCATGCTCAATAAAGCAAATGATGACGTCATCGCGGTCGGTGAATGGATTTAATTGTTTCAGTTTCAACTCAGGCTTAAATTTAAGCTTAAAGTTTGAGAAGCTTTGAGAATCAGGCTCCAGGGGCCTGTTTATCAAAATATCTTCGGTGAATAATTATTTTAGTCACAGTCTAAGTTTAGTTTCACAGTTTCACAGTCTAAGTTTTAGTCGCAGTTATAATCATGTCAAATTGACCAATTTTCGTTATATGCATCATATACTGCAGGTCGGGGAACAAAGAATTGACCTGCAGCCCAGAGCTCCCCGTGCGAGTCGCTAAATCACGTGCGAGTCTATCACTGGTTGCGCTGGTTTAAAATGGCCGCCTGCTATTAAATTAATTGATTAAATTTAATAACAAAAAATTGAAAGCATTTAATTCACTATGCCGGACCATATCGTGAGCGTGATCCTATGAGTGCTGCACAACCAATTCGATAAAATTGACAAAACGTTGCTCATTCCTGGACTAAGACGGCTCTACACACCAGCCAAGATGAGCCATGCTAAGGAGGCGATTTTGGAGGTGGCGAAGTCGATCGACCCGAAGCCAGTTGATCTACTGAAGAAGGTCAATCCTCGGGAAGGGCAAGAAAAAACGTACCGGGAGATGGATGACACTGTCTTGATCTATTCGACCCTCGTTGAGATGGATGCGGAGATGCCACTGCTCCTCGCCGCCAACACGTTGCAAATGCCGGTGCTCGGCGAGCTCTTGGCGGGAAGGGTCAACGCGGGTCTGGCCGTCCTCTCGGACAAGGTCAGCGAGCTCACTGATACTGTGGACAAACTCATGGAGGTCAGCGCTTCGGCTGTGACACCTCATGAGGTCTCCATCGCTTCTCTGTGCGACGCCCAGTGCAGTGTCTCTTCGGCCCCCTGCATAACGTTCAGTAGAAGCAATGACGACTCTAGCGATCAGTGGAGCACAATCGTCAGAGGGCGAGCTGTTCCTGGGATGAATCAGCAGCCAAGCATTTCGCTACCCATCATCGTTCCCCCGCAACCGCCTCGAAGGGTAATCATCGGCAAGAGAACAACGATGGCAAGCAAGAAACTCGCGTCCTCGGGTTCTAAGTCATTTTTCGCCTTCGTAGGAAAATTGGAGAAGGAAGCGAGTAGGACATTAATGAATTCTTAGAGGAGAGCGGTATGAAGGGGGCGGAGGTGCGCAAACTCAAGCCCAGGTACGAGTGGCACGAAAAGGGCGCAGCATTCCGCGTTGTAGTTGCGTTTCATTTCAAAGACGCTCTGATAAGCTCGGATCTCTGGCCCGAAAGCGTTGAAATCAGGAAGTGGGTGTATTCTGAGAGGTCTAAGCTGCATGCCGAACGCTCGAAAGTTATGAACCGGACATGTACTTTTTCTGCTGAAGTGTCTAGACTATGTTGTGAATGCTTAACGGAGACCATACTACCATACTACCGGTATTTCAAAAATATTCAATGGATTGTTTTTTGTCAACTTTGTTGTTTGGAGTGTACGTGACTTTGAAGTTTGTTTCTAGACTCAGAGACGTCGTCTAGTTCATTGGAACTATAGACATTTAGCTAAGTACTGGTAATACGCTATGGTAGTTTAATAAGTATTTAGGTAATTTAGTACAATATTTAGCTATTTAATTTGACTGTGTGAAGTTGATAACGATATCGGCGGTCAGCCTTGATAGGCATTTTATGCTTCTCTGACAGCCAGCAAGCTCGGCGGTAAACAATATTTTTTTGACGGTTAATTGCTAACTGTTTCTTGTTGTTTTGTGTTTTTTTGCTCTGCCAGCGAATAAATTTCTTGTCTTGTCGTAGTCCTAAAAGTTTTTAAGGTAATCTTAAATAGAATTTAATCGTTCGTTATTTAAAACTCCGCACCGCCACGCGCTCTAAACGAAATGATGACGTCATGACGGTCGGAGAATGCATTTTTAGTTTTACAATTCTGATTTAGGATTCAGTTTAGGCTTAAAGTCAGGGAGGCTTTGAGAAATAGGGCTACTGGGCTGTAAACTATAACCCTGTTTCTCCAACAACCAAATGCAACGGAAACAGCGATTCTTACTAATTTTACACCTACGGTGATGTTATATGATGGAGTATAGTGCGATATATTGGTAGCATATTGTATATAACATTTTACTGATTAGCTTAAACGATTAATTTTTCTGCAGGTTCATTCAGAACGGTCATTTTGCGTAAACACAGAGAAAAATAAATCAAGCAATCCACTGACTTACTACTCAAGTGGATAATTTATCTAAAATTTATATTAAAAATACTAAAATTATATAACACAAGCATATCGGAACATGGACATACATGTACACACAGTTCACTTTGAGATAAATTGTGAATGGGGTAAAGCAACACAGCTTTGATTGCAATCTTGGTGTTCTAGAGCATTAGTGTAGAACAAATTAGTGTGTCAACAATTAGTGTAGAACAAAAATGGTCTACGAAACAAATGTAAAGCAATTTTTGCTTTTGGACTGTACGTATGTATATATGGGATTGAGTGCTTTTGCATAAAGCCAACAAACTCTGCAGCTTCTATCGCCCCCATTTTGTGACATGGGGGTCCCCCTGGGGCCTGTTTCCCAGAAATCTGAGTATTATTATTTTAATCTTAGCACGTTCTTAAGAAAATCTTAGGAAAATCCTATCGTCTGTTATTGAAAACGCCAGCACCGCCACAAGCAAAAAACAAAATGATGACGTCATGGCGGTCGGCCAATGGATTTAATTGTTGAACTTTTCAGCTTAGGCTTAAATTTAAGCCTAAAGTTAGGGAAGCTTTAAGAATCAGGCTCCTGGGATGTAAACTATTATCCTATTTTTTCTCTCCTTTGCAGAAGGCATTCGACAAGTATAGTTCACAGTACGTACAGTCGCAGGTGCCTGCGTTGGGCGTCACAGGACCCATAGGCGCAGGTACAGATGTGCATGTGGTGCAGCTTGTCCCAGTACACGTCATACAATTGCCAACGCCAGCCGTGCACGCTAAACACACACGGAACAGTGCTGGTATTGTTGACCGGGCAACTAAACAACGTTAGGTTATTTTCATTCAGGACGACATTCACTGAAATGAAAATTTGCAGACGTAGAATGTGAAGTAAAAAACATTTGTACAATACAGACCTAGTAGACAACATACGATCCAAAGTTCACTTTGTACTTTGACCTATTCATCATCTTGGTCATCTCAATTGGCTTTGAAATAAAAAATTAATCACTTACGTACATCATTTATTTATCACCCTTGTGTGATTTACTATCACTGTTTGTGAGACTCAGCATCGCGTGCAATATTAACATAATCTGTCAAATTTACAGTAACGATCTCAACCTAAAGCGAACTTCAACATTGCACAGCAGCAGAAATCTTGGTGCACTTACTTTGAGAACTTGCCGTTGACGCAATATATGCAATCACTACGCCGGAAACTGTCAAAGCAAAAAAAAACAAAAGTGTTCACTGTTCACGTTAACAATTAATAGCATTTTAATCCAATAGTGTAATGTAATGCAAATACTACACAATCACTGCATTTAATAAATCATCTCAATGTGAGCCTATAGTGTAATTTTGATGGTTTGGCTTACTAGTAAGTTGCAGGTACATACATGGTAAGCAGCCATGGTGTCAACCACGTGTCCTATTAAGCTGATGTAGGCTGTCACAAGCAGTGGCCCTCATCACTACTGCTTGGGATTTTTCACTAGATTTAGGCATATTTCCGTGAATGATGGATCTGATTTTACAACGACATGCTCAGCAATCTCCGTGTAGTTTAAAAAATTGTGCATTTCATAATGGAAGCCTGGGATATTTTTGAAAAAATGTAGTCTGGGGATATATTGGACCAAGATAGACAGAATCTAGGGATATTCTATTTTTCTCCAATGATAGCACTGCCCCTCACAGCCAATATAATCACGACTGCGGCGACGCGTATCGCAGGCGAGACGCCGTGCAACACTGTAAGACTGACACGCCAAGATGGGCGCACAAAGATATCCGCCGCTTGGCATAAATCAAAAGTCACTTCTGTCACACATAGTGTGTGACACGAACTGAAGCTGCGTACTGCGTAGTCCAACAAAACTTGTAGCCAAATCACACAGCTTTTCACACTGATATTCGAAGGTTTGTGGGCGTCACCGTGTGTTTGCTAACATGGAGAATATACTAGTATGTATACATCCAGTGTCATAATTATAGACCTATGCATGCAGACCTATACATGTATACCGAGTACAGCAGTTTTCATGCGTACAATTTTAGTTAAATTAATTTCAAGAAAAACTAATTAGCTCCATTAGTCTTTAGTCACTAATCCTGAATACTCAAAATCATTTCATGTTCGCGATGATCACGCTGGCTTTGAACAATCGTGTAGCAATTTAGGCTTTTGTCACTTCAACTTGATGGATCATCATCGAATATCGAATCGAATATCGACTTTCCTTAGGCCTATTGAAAGTTAGAAGAAATAACTTTCACCACGTGTTCAAGTGTCCAGAGACTGAAAAGCCTCAATAAAATGCTTATGTAAACCCCTACAATAGCGTACTGGTGTTCGATGCATATATCTTTAACCACAGTTAAATTGTGAAGGAGTCTGTGAGTCAGTATATTGTGAAGGAGTCTGTGAAAGCAGGAGCTTTGCTGCTCACATAATTTTATAGTGGTTATGCACGGATGACCATATACTTGTGCCTGAAATATGGATTGTAGGGGCATTTGTAGTTTAATGTGTGTGCACTATCAAAGACTATTATACAGTCCGGTTCTGTGTAAGAGAGCCGCCTGCGAACCGCTCCCCTTATAGTAGCCTTAAAGGACTAGCTGAGCGAGTCCTGAGCTGCAAGCCAATTCTTGGTTCCCCGACTTGCAAGGGGTAGATTATCGGCATGGATTGTAGACCTATGTTCAATTGTATTGCATTGTATCGAATTATATCATAATTATTTATTTTGTCAATGACAAAAAACAAGTTAAAATTTCTGTTTAGCACGCACTACTGAATTCAATAGAACTTCAGAGGCTTTAGCATCCGCGCTATGAGATAAACGACAACTACAATGCCAAATATCTCTGGTATAAACATAGCTGGAAACTGTTAGAAAATTAAACAACTTTCTACGATAGGCAGAGAGTCCACTGGTACTGGTAGTGCTAAGCTGGTGTAGAATGTAATCAAAATTAGAATCTTTCAGTTTGCCACTAAAATATTTGATGAAAATGTTATAGAACTGTTTATGGTTGCTGTCTATTAATTTTCACTGTGGCCACATCGTGCAAAAAATTCTCGTAACATCATCATAATAATTAGTTGATTCTAATTTGTCATAAAAACACATCAGGTTATAATGATGACCTTGTGTATTAAGCATGAGAGAAAAAATAGATCAAGTCTCCATTATTCGTGGTAGCCGACTACACCTAAAGAATTGTATTCAATGCAGATCTCAATTCGAACTGGGTCACAATATCGCTTGATGGACTGGCAGTTTATTGTTGGTTGGTCATTCAAACAATTCAGGGCAGGAATCGAATACATTCAGCATTCAGCCAAACAGATTCGCATGGCTTGTATCGCACAGTGCCAAACATTTTTGCAGATCGCGCTGGCCGGTTAAACGAACCAAAGCGACAGATTTGAGTAGGGCGTAGAGCATTGTGATAATCCAAGCGGTTGAAAATATCTTAAAGCTTTGTTGCTACATGACCATAATCTGGTTTAAGTCCACTAACCACATCCTATCATCATGATTTACAAGTTCGACATAAAACTAACAAAGTTTGTAAGCTATCGATTTTTTGAGAAGCGTCTCACCTTTTATCTTTTATGGCAGATGTATTTTGTTCACTTTCACTGGTATTCGCAGTTTTCAATTCCAATTCTTGCTTACTATTCACTTTTGCAATACCAAGTCCAAAGAAGTCTAATGCAATTATTAATTAGTAAGCAGGATTATCTCATTTCAGCAATACGTTCTCACTTACCTAACACCCATGTCCTCGCACAGAGCGCAGGACTTGACCGCACTCGAAACCAGCTCATCCTGTCAGTAACTGTTGCAATCCTCGAGCCTTGCGGTTCTTCTTCTAAAATTCTGCTCACACAAATTAAATGGAAATAATATAGCGAGTCAATAAATTACTGGCGAATATTTATTTCACTCTGATTATTCAGAAATCAATATTGTATGCAGTAGGTCTTAAATGAACATAAACTTATCGGATGGGCATCTGTAGTCCTCGGGGAGTCACTTTTTTCGACACTGTCAATCACCGATGTTTTGTATAGACCATATTTAGCAATGATTTATCACACAATAGCATAAGTGATCAATCGATTTTTATGCTTATGGGTTGTATGTAATATAAATCATCTTATTTGAATGCTAATCACAACTATCGAATTAAAAGCCGTTAAAGGCAATGAAAAAAATGTTAACTTCGATTGTTATAGGGGCTGAAAATTTTGTTGGTAAAGAAAATTCACCAGATGTCTTGTGGTGATGTACACATGTATAGTTTTGGGTTTGAGTAACTCTGTGTTAAGTCTAACGCAAAGTTAATCACGTAGGTTCAAGATAAATTATATATATAAGTATAGCTATATTTAATTATTTCTCTTTGTTCTGGGTAATCTATATTCTTGTGTGTGGGACGTTTTGCGGCTGCTCGCTTGAGTGAAATAAAGATATTCATAAAAACAGAATATTTAAATATAGTCCTTGTTAAGTCCACTGGTTATGAGATGGCTTACAAAAAGTGAAAAATCTTTCACGATTTAAGCCGATATTGTTGAAGCTAAACTGTGAAAATCACGGACGACTGAATTAGCGTTGTGAATTTGCGTTAGCCTACTGTGCGAAATGACACAATGAACTAGATTCCTGATCAACCTAGCGTGACGCAGCTCTGTGCTTCAATGGAAGGATCAAAGCATCTCACATCAAGTTGTCTCACAGTCTAAGCCATATATACGCGCAGGCTTACAATGACGGGAGAGACCTGAAAACTGCGAAGGCCTTCCGTTTCTCTCGTATCACCTAATTATGAATAGTTTTGTAGGTATTTAGAGACTACTTCTGACCTAATTTTTGTAATCGGCAACTTGTGTTTTTCCTCTCTTCATGCGAAGTTTTTATCTGTTTCTCCTCAGGAATTATTGGAGGACTATTTGAGGAACTATTTAAGATTAAAAATAGTCGACATATTTCAAATATTTAAAGAAACCTCACACACATGCAGTTAAATCTATATTAAAATTTTGGTACAGTGTCATGTATTTACCACTGCGGCTACATAAGCAAGGCCGCCGTTTTGCTTCTCTTGTGGTTGGTACGGTCACAATTATTATTTCTCACACACCCGGTGCAAAGTATTGCTGAATTATTTATATTTTAGATAGCAATATTACAGAATTTATTTTAATTTTTGCTCCTCTTGCAGCTGGTACGGTCAAGATTATGATTTCTCGCACACCCGGTGCAAAATATTCCAGAACTATAACGAACAATGACAGGCGTGAGATGCATTTGATTTTAACAACCGTGTCTTGCTCAGGAACCATTCATAATAATTCAACGTCAACCTAGAGCGTCAAGCGAGAGCTAGCGACCCGGAACAACATGGGTGAAACCGTAGAACGTGTTCACTCGCACAGGCCTAGTCATCACCATCAAGAATATGGATATGATAATAACTTGAAAAAAAACTTATCTATCGTGCAGTTCGAAATAAAACTTGAATTTTGTATAATATATCGTAAATTAACAAAAATCTATTATACTTTAGAAATAATACAGCCACGTTCAGTTTTTGAAATGAAACTTTAATTTTTTTGAGGTTTATTGACAAAAAAACTGAATAAATATAAACAAATAAAATTTAAGTATAATTCTGTTAATCAATTGCTCGATAAAAGTCTGAGAGAAAATTAAAATCCAAAATGGCCAAGTTGGCCACTTTTGGTTAGCTGAACTGGCGCTGTGGGATGAACAAAAGTCCGGTTATCACGATGATATGAATCGATCAAGAAATTATAGAATGCAGTGCAAATTTACTTAATCATAATACTTAGTAATCAGGCGTTTGTGAGGCCGCATTCCTCGCCAAAGCAGCGGCAGGTGACATATATTTGCAGTCAAGGTAACCCAGGGACACCCAACCGGCGCCTTTCACTTGATCCTGGCTAATTTAGAAAATATATACTTAGGAATGCCTAATATCCATGAACATTCTCAATCCACAAGTGGATGAATTATAACGCCATTAATTGTTAAAGACGCTGCAAATGCAGCGGATCGCAGTTACATTTACGTCATACTTCAGCTTCAACTAACATTGATTTTAGATTTGACACTATATCTAAATTAACCCTACGGCTAAAATATTACCCCTACGCCTAAACTTCAATCTTTCCCCACATCACCGACGACGGCAAGAGAACTATATCCCAATGCACGTTTTCACGTCGTTATCGCGGAGAAACGCAATGAAGTAAAATATCAACTATTAAGAAAGACATCACAATCACGCATGGCACCATTCTCATTAGGCCTACGTGTACCTTCGATTGGCCTTGCTCTTGTATCAGTGCGATGTTTATCCTGATGCGGGGGCGTTGCTTGTTTGTTGTTACTAGACAACCGCCGTGGATGAGATCAGTTGCAGTTCACGATACCGGTTCAATGACGCGAATGTCCAAGCTGAAAGTTTGATAAAAACAAGTCATGCTCAATGGATATAGCAATATAATAGCATACATCATGCACTTGTAAATACCTTTCGTTTTATTTAGTTAACGCGAATCGTGTTAATAAATCCTTTCAAGCCGGGAATAAAGAATTGGCTTGCAGCCCAGAGCTCCCCGGCGAATCGCAAAAAGCGGCTGAAGAAGGGGGAGCGGTTCTGCTTCGGCTCTATTGCACAGAACCGCATTTCAAGAGTCGTTGTTATGATACACACGGTCCTCTAACCACATATTCCCCCCTAGTAAAAATTGGAATTTTCTGCTGGCACTTGACACCGCCAGTTATCGCGCTAGTAAGCTGTTGACATTAACTACGCGATTCGCATTAGAACGGGTGAAGCGTTATTCCACATCAAACAACTTCCCACCTGCCACGCGGAATAAAGTGCGAGCAAGTCAAGCAATTTTTCAAGTAGGCCTGCAATAGACCAGGATCTACGCAATGACAGCACTTGTTTAGAAACACTGTGATATCCCCTGTGTGTTGCCATGTATAGTAGGTCCCTGGCATACGTGTAGCTCCTCATACCCAACTCATCATTGACCTTCCCCTTCTATTATTATTCATATCTCCATACGATTTCTAATTCTCTAGAACCTAGCCTATCGAGGCCATTCGTTTCCTGATGATCAATCCTTCTTTCCATTATTTCATTAAAACATTTATTATAAAAGTGCAAGCTGCTTGAAAAAGTGAGTAGTGAGTAATGGCTCTAGTGGCACTGACATAGTTCCCATAAAATACACTCAAACAGTGTACCAGGTACATGGTTGCAAAATATAGTCAAATAGCCTACCTACAATTTAGGAACTACAATAGTTTAGACCCATTCTAAATGCATTCATTCGAAGAGAGTTGATCACGAAGACCACGTAGAACTGCAAGATAGGCCTGCAGTATTCATGCATAAACCGGGGGTAAGTGTTAGCATAGCATGTGCATTTCACAGGACAACAACTGAAGGCGTGCACAATCTGCGGCGTCAACTGCAATGTATATAGGCCTACTGAGTTTCGACTGTGGGTGCACTTAGCGGTACATCATAACCTATAGAACTCCGAAGTATTACTGTAGCGGTCTACAGAAGACACAGACCATTAACTTCAGACGGCGAAGGCAACGTCGTGGGCTGCAGCAGTGCGAATGCTAACGCTGCGGTGTATTTTTGCAGTAAATTAACTGTTATTTCACACAAGATAGACCTTTCACACATACATAGGCCTATGTAATTCGTTTAATTGCAACTAGGTAGTCAAAATACCACAGCGCACAGCAATGGGCCTAGGTAAAAGTAAATAAATGAAAATAGTAATAATAACTGTATTAAAAGTTCGCTAAGTTCTGTTAAAGTATAGCGTTGGAAAACCCAGGTCGACCAAGTTGAGGGCCATATCCAAATTTCGGGGGTTGACCAACTTAGATAGTGGAGAGAGGGCTGAAAATCTAAAAGGAATCAAGGATGGTTATGGAAGGTCAAAACGCGACCCATCGGAAGGTTTCCACATCAAGATGTACATGCGGGGGGGGGGGGGAGGGGCGGGGGGTGAATTTCAAACCCTCCCGTCGACGCGAGCGCTAATTATGGCAAAAGACGGCGATCAACAAGTCCACCTGTCGCAGCATTATAGCCAGCGACTTCGTTCCTTCTTTAGTTTTATCGGCCGCTGCATGCTCTCTTCAGCGACAATGGAGGCAATTGTAATGAAGACCATAAATTACCTTGAAATAATTCCTGAGCTCCAGCATCACTGTAATCAACACGAACTTTCTTAGGTAATTGGATGCCTTGGTTAAAGTATAGAAACATAGCTTACCGAAAATTAGCAACACTCCTATTTTTCACCAAACACGAATTTTATGGACTAAATGTATTATAGTGAGGACGTTTCATCAATAAAATAACGCACGACTCATGGATGATGGCCTGCAAGCAGAGCCGCGTTCGTAACAGCCAACCATGTTGTGCATATTCCATACATCTTTCTTCACAACGATCCACCACTCCTAAGTAGGCTTACGTTATTTCTGAAATTTTTTAACAAATTTGCGTGTTACGTGACCTTCATGACACGACGACGTGATCGCGTTGACTTCACAATATCGTCTGCCAATCATAACCAAATGGTTGTAATCTGTAAATACGAGCTGATCAATTTTAAGGCTGGGATATAATTTCGGGATATATACCCCTTCCACTCAAACCAGTTGCCAGTTCTCTCGGACAAAAAACGAGAATGTGCAGCAACTATTCTCTGCTCGATATGGGCAATTTTGAACGTTTATACTTTTAAGACGAAATTCACGCCCTTGCCTATAGGCGTTCAACTTCAGAGTAGTAGGCTACAGGGCGTAATGATGCGACATATGAGAGACTTGCAATAGCGCCAAGCAAGCAAATCTTCTTGCGAATGTAATTGACCTATAGGCCTGTGTACAATTGATTGCAAGTAGCCAGATTGGATCAGCCGCAATTCAATGCATGTTTAGCAAAAAGATTGTTGGTGAGCTAAGAAATCAAACCAGTGTTTTGAAACCACAGGCAGGCCTGTTAATACCTAATACTATCTGAGCGCTAACAGGCTAATACTATTCCCGTCTTCTTCGTTTACCTTCACGGAGGTTTCTGAAATCTTTTCCTTGCTTCAGCAGCAAACAAAGATAACCTAGATAATTATCCTCCGGTTAGTATCGTGACGTCGACATTATCCGAGCGGGCCTAATCTCGCGCATAGCGCCAACTGCTGGTGTCGCCCTCTTTCCCTGCGACGAGCCCACAGCGCTAAGAACTTAGAAAAAGCCCTCTTTCGACTTTGAAGCGGTAACTCTGCAGGCTACGGTAGACGACTCGTGCAACGAGCCGTGGCGATGTCTCTATTGTCCACCGCACAAAGCTGGGCGGATGCGCGGTTAGTGGCGGACGATGCGGTACTTTAGTCGCATTTTGCAAGGCTGGGCTCCCGCATGTAAAGTATAGCGACCAGTGCTTCTCATATTTTTTGGTTTCGCGAATGGCTTTTTTTCCCAAGCTGTCAGGGACCTGAATCTTTAATTGTAGTGAATTTGTGCAGCCCAATGAAATAATATCAAGTAGTAGTAGGCCTAGTAGTGGTGGCAATTTATTCCACGCCCGCTTCCCAGGAAACACGGATTCAGTGGCATTGTAAGAAGTTCATGGCAGAATAGTCAATATACAGTAAAAAGCAAATTGCTAATTCATATTACAGGCTAGAACGCTAGGATTTTTATTTCCTATGAAACTACTTTCTTCACAGCTTTAAAAAATATCAGAAGAGAGAATTTGTTTATTTTTTCCGAGCTCACCGAGAACCGGCGCTAGGGGTGGTCTGCGGACCGGCGCCGGTCCGCGGACCACCACGTTGAGAAGCACTGGCATAGTCTACATGTACACGCAGGCCAGTAGGGGATCAATAGGACAACTTGCTTTCGCGGAGTAGCGAGCGTGTGTGCATTTTAGATGGCTGCAGCTAGTTTGACATTTTGGTGCGGGGCGTAAAACTTGTCGACTCGACTCGCCGGGCTTTGTCAAGAGTCAAAGCGGATCTGCCGCGGCTAAATGACAACAGCAGCTCTAACCCACCACACCTATATAGATCTACACCGTGTCGCATAATTAAACGAACCCAACTAATTTCTGTGAAAAACTACCGCATAGCATTGTCAACCAATTTGTTACGACATTGACTACAATAATACTTCATCTTTCAACTAAGTTTTGTAAAATTTCACGAGCAGACCATGTAGCGTAAACAATTATTAATGTTGCTGGAAAGATGTCAGCTGCGATACAACAGTTTATCAGCTAAAATTAGGCTACGTTTACTTTTAAAAGTCAATTCTGATTGCGTGTCTCATTTTGGCAGCTGGGTAGAATTCAACAGAAATTGGTAGAAGGATTTAATTTTTATCGTAGTTACATACATACGTATATACATACATACATACATACATACGTATATACATACATACATACATACATACATACATACGTATAT
>JAQIWG010004930.1:0-15264 GCA_034695025.1 Chamaedrilus cognettii | reverse complement strand
TTAAATATATAAACACAGCTCCCTATAAACTCATATACGTCCTGTGTTCAGTAGCGTTGTCCAAGCAGATTGTTGTGCTTGTGAGCGCACGAATGCCTTATCTACTGTGTATGCTGATAACAATATGTAATAAAAACTGCTAGTCCCGTACGGGCTTTATTCTAGTTGTGTATATTACACGCAGACAATGCGTGCCAGTGTCATAACTTCTTACCTCGCCCAGTCAATATTCCGCGCGCTGATTGACAGAAACTATGCTCTACATTTGATTGCACTCGCGCTAGCATAACAAATCAACAAGAAGAAAATAATCCAAGGCGATGACTATAGTATATAGGTTATAAAACAGTTACAACACACAGGCTATGAAAGAACAACTACAAACTTACATTGGCTGTTGTCCACACATTGAAAAGGTTCAATAACTGCCTTTTGATCTTTATTTTGCAAATATCCATAATTATTTCCACACGCGCACTGAAATAAACAACTACAAAATCAAAAGCAAAGAAAACTTTCCATACTTTGCACATTATTTAAATTGATTGGTTAACAGCGATACGGGCATATATCATTTTCCAAGCTATTGACAGTCAGGTAACATTGGCAAATTTGTGAAAATCAACGAGATTGAACAGCCACTTATCGAATGGCCCACGTATCCTGATGCTACGTCAACTGGTGAAGAATAACGCAAGCATTTAGCCTCACACCAAGTCTACTCAACGCAACTCGAAACGCATCTGACCACTAACATTAACACACTGAACAGCGGTCTATATTGAATCAAGATAGGCTACTACAACACAGCAGGAGAGATTCGGAGGTCAATGAAAGAAATGTCAAAATCTAAATAAAGGCTACGATTTAGGTTTTTCTGTCATATTCTTTATGCAAATAAAAAACGTCTTCTGATTTGACATTTGCGGTTACATGAGTAGGTAATTGTCGCATCAGGCTTTAAAATGAACTCACTCGGATGCTCGACCAAAATCTATTAACGAACTAACACACGCTAACACAAGCACACACGATTAAAGTCATGGTTCCAATTCTAAGCTTTACTCAACTTCAACGCTTGTCTAATGCTACATTAACGTGACCATATGGGCGTTACATCTACTGACGACTTTGGATCATTAACAATAATTATCCACTTTTATTTTGTTACAGCTAAATGGCTATTACGAGACTGTATGCAAGAGAATGCTATATTTCTTAATAACACCAATAGGGGGCCTATATGAATTGCAATATTTTCTGGACAATTTAAAATCGAGCCGATTTTATGCATTGAGCCTGACGGCTTGCGAAAGTAACCGATATTAAAATTTCATTAATATAAACCGCAGTCATGAACACGCGAAATTTATTTGTTTTGTAATGTAGCATATTCTATTTATTACAACGCGTTATAACCTGATCATACAATCTTAATGCGTGTCATGTCATGTATCATACATATATATATATATATATATATCTAGAGGTAAAACATAAATATACAGTTTGCTGCAGAATTCAACGAAGACTAAACGCCGTGCAAATGCTACATGGAATGTTCAAACTCACCTTACACTTACAGATGCGACAAAATGCTCACACCGCTCAGAGACCCTCAGCGTTTCTCTACTAACCAGCTAGCACTACCCTTACTGACGCGTGAGGCCCAACCACGCATCAACGGTGGTAGTACGGTTCAATATTTACAGTTTTCAGTTCCGCTCGGTGTAATTGGGAACCTCTGACTAATAGTTTCATAGATAGTTTTATTTTTCTCACACGTGACACCGTATAAACAAATAGATTAGCAAAGTATAAGTTCAAGTTATACTACAAGTTATAGCTATAACTTGAACAATGCGACGGTTTGTTAAATAGTTACGTCATGATCAGAGTTACGTCATGATCATGATCAGATCAAATAAATCAAGTTCTAGTAGCTACTGACTACACACATGCATCAAATACAGTCAATCATACGCTGGGGATATAATTGGCGCGAACAGAAATACAAATGTTAAGCAAAAGCAAATAATGAAGACGAGTTCAGTAGTTACAAATGTTCTGAAAAACGCAAAAGTCCAGTAAAAGCTTTGAATAATGTCACAAAGTCTGACCAATGATTGGCATCACAAAATAACCATGCTACTGCTGCTGCTTCTCCCCTACAACATTCACACACACTGTGAGCAGCAGCCCGAGGACTGCTGCAGGATGACAGCTCAGCTGGACAACATGATCTACATTTGATATCACTCAACACTCATACAACGCCTTCGTCTCTTTTGAACGCCCCCCGGCCAGGCTGCTAATTGGTCATCTGTGGCAACTGTGTAGTGGAAATGAGTCCAGCTGAAACCAGGTCAAGCTGAGACTACAACTTACAATAACATCATCTAGGTACATTCAATGCACTGCATCGCAACATGCACCCCCCTCAGCGCAGGTGTTAGGGGGGGTGTCGATGATTTAAGGTTAGTGCATTTATCTCCTGAAGGGGTTGTTGTATAAATCCCTGCGCAATCATCACCATACGCCTTTCTAACGAGTTTCACATATCCCACAAGCACTGCGTCTGCAGACGCCCAACATGACCTGACCTAATTCTCACATGCCCTACAAACTCATAGAACACTGACCTAACCGTCACACGCTGTAAAAACTCACATAACACTAATCGAAAGTTAGTCGTAAGGGATCTTTCCTTCTCGTTCGTTTCCCCGAGGGAGGAAGAGGTCCCAGGACCCGGCCCTGGTCCTCAGGCTTCACCCACACCACAGGTCGGGCGCCACGGTGATGCCCCAACCCCTCCTGGTTCACCCTCGCATTTCCAACTTCCCCCCCGACGACAAAACCCCCCCCTAGACTCTGCTCCCCCCCAGGAAGGATTGGTTGCGGTGGCCCCTCTAGTCGTTTCTCCGCCGGTGGCTCATTAATTCTGATGCCTAGTTCTCCCCCAGGCAGGGGTAATACCTGTCCTGCATTCAGTGCCTCCCTCCCCTGACCCTCACTGTCACCCCCCACCTGCACCCCCACCCCCACCCTGCACCTCCCCTCAGCATCCCTCTCACACTCCTCACTTTCATCCCCCCCCCTGTTCTCCCTTTCCCCCTCTTGCTCCTCAAATACCCGTCCTTCACCTTGCATTTCCACTCCCTCTCCAGTTTCACCCCCCCCGTCCTTTGCCGCCCTACCCTCATCATCAAACCAGCTCCGCTTTACATTTCTCGCGCCCCCGTCTTCATCGACTCGCGCCCCCTTGTAGTCGTAGCGCCCCCCATGAGTGGCCCGCGCCTTTCCCGGGCGCCCCTCGCCGTCTGCGCCCCGGCAGATGCGTCGTACGACCTTTGCGATGAGAGCGCTGATGACCCCGGGGGGCACGGAGGTTGCGGCTCCGTCGTGGTCTCGCATCGGGTCATTGTTGGTCCAGCGCTCAAAGGCAAGACCGCGCCAGTCCGCCAGCGCCTGTTGCCAGTGACACGACATCCTACGATATTAATCTTATTTATTACACGACGCGCGCTACGGTAATATTACGGTGTTAGTGTTGGTCCAGCGCTCAAAGTCAAGGCTGCACCAGTCTGTCAGCCCCTGGTGAGCAAAGGCACCGCGCTTATCTTATATATTATACGGTATACGCTACGATATCTATTTTATTTATTATACCGCATACGCTACAGTATTTATGTTACTTATTCTACGGCATATGCCCGAGTATTTGTATTATTTAATTTGTGGCATACGCTACGGCATTTATCGAGTCACATTATTGGTTCTTCATTGGATCACACAATATGTAAGTTAATGATAATCATCAGTATAAGTGTGCTGTATGACTATGTTAGCATGAAATCATCTCCAACATTCATGATGCAAATGAAGCGTAATACTACACAAACTCTACCCATGCTATATAAAAAATGATGAACCCCTCTATAGTCGTCTTTAACGACTTGCCTGCAGAGCACTGGGCTGCAAGCCAATTCTTCATTCCCCTCCCAACAGGGGGTCCCACCTGGAAGTGTTCCGAGCCGGCGGGCCAGTAGCCGGGCACGAGTTCGACGAGTCCCGCGCCCGGGGGCAGAAAGAGCGCGTGCGTGAGCCCCGCGCCGTGCATGCCCACCAGTATGTCCGTGTTGGACACGAGCGCAAGCTGGTCGCGCATGGAGTGCGCGTCAATCTGTGCACCGCGCACACGCCAGGAGGGGTTGCGGCGCGCCACACCGCGCAACAACTCGGCCTCATTCCGGATCTTGCGCGAAACCTGCGAGACAGGGGACATTGTCAGCTAATTATACTTCTTCACTTGCCATCATACATGTAGTAATAGTGATATATCAATCGTCATCATCGTCATCATCATCCACTCACTATCACACGTCTACTATACTTCTTATTAATAATCGTTTATCATCATCAACATTATTCATGTTTTTGGTTCATTTTAGTTCAGTTCAGAACAGTTCAGTTCAGAACAGAACAGTTCAAAACAGAACAGTTCAGAACAGAACAGCTCAGAACAGAACAGCTCAGAACAGAACAGCTCAGAACAGAACAGAACATTGTAGCCTACAATCTATGGATCACGCGCAGTATAGCAATAAGAAATACGCTATCATATTCACTCTCTCCAGAGGCCGCGATCAATTCATCGTTACCCCGTGCGTCTGCTGCACCAATCAACAATGCATCTCATAAAAAGAAAAGCAAAGAACACATGCCGCGCACCTTGCCGAGGGGGTTGCGAGGATGCGCGATGTAGTCATGACGCCAAATGAAGAGCACTGACACGCTTGAACAGTTCAACCTGTGACCCTGGGGAGCACCCAGCCCCCGGTCACCCCCTCCCCTGGAGGAAACATTCCATCCCCCACCCAGGGAGGGCGTGGGCAGGTCGTACGCCGACAGGAAGAAGTCCCTAAACTCCTCGTAGAGAGGCGGCGTGCTGGCGGTGACGTAGGTCGTCATGGGGCTGTTGTAGCCCTGTGTCGCCCAGACGAGACGGGGAAACAGAGTGATGGCGGGCAGCGAGGACAGGCGCGACGTCGAGTTGAAGAGCTGCGACCAGACCGAGTCGAGTTGACCATGCGGATGCGCATCTATGAGGAGGATGTTGGTGGTCGAGGGAGTCTCGTTGAAGAACTGCATGAGGAGGAAGCAGTTGTACCAGTCGGTCATCGTGTGGTAGAGGTTGACATACTCGTAGCTGCACCGCGGTGCACACAACCAGCGCAGATGAGAAATAGATGAATCAACATTTACAACTTCCATTGAGCAACTGTGCACTGTAAAACATGATTCTTTTTCTGCAGTTATTTTGGTGGTATCTAAATGTTGCTGCACCTAATTGCCACATTTTGAGGACTGGCCATATTAATCTTCAGCTCAGTTTTATTTTCTCGCGCGTAATTTTTGCAAGTTACTCAAAATTTGCTATAAATGACAAGCACGCGAAAGTTTCATGTTTTACAGCATACATATTGACACCATATATAAGCCTTGCAGTGACTCACCGAGTGACGGCGATGGTAAACTGAGGCCTGACTTGATCTGCTTCCGCGCGCCCCACCCCTCCGCCCCTCAGCGCAAGGGCGTACATCCACTTGTTGAGGTGGTTGTTCCCATTGAAGTAGTACTCTGGTCGCTCCTCCCGCGCGTCACAGCTGAGCCGGAAGCAGCCCATCTCAAACTCGTAGTACTCCGCCTCCTCCGCCTGTTCCAGTACGCTGCCGATACGCTCCCCCCCTCGCCGCTCACACGTGCAGAATGTGCGATCGATGGCGATCCCCTCAGATTTAGATTTCCCGCCGTCGCCACCAGTGGTCGCGTGAAAAGAGGCAAATTCTCGCGCGTAGACTGTCATGGCGCCCCCGCAGAAGGACTCCTTCGACTCGGTCCATCGCTGGAACTCGTCGGGAGGAGAGGAGTGGTTGTAGTAGAGCTGGGGGCGCCAGCGCGGCACTGGCGCCTTGGACGAACGACGAAAACTGCGCCTGCGTAACCGGGAAGGAGCAGGGGCGTCTTCTGAATCGAGGGAGGGGGCGCGACTGGCATCAAGGGCTTGGGCAGCATGAGGATCAATTCTGGGGGCTAGAGGAGCATCAGGGATGCTATCTCCGAGTACAAAAGTCTCCCTAGGGGCGGTGACTTGATCAATATCGACATTTGTTCTTAAGCGCTGCTTCAATCGCCCGGCCAGGAGGGAACTGTTCGATGCTAATGCCGCGGCAAGGTTTCCTCGCTGCAGAAATACCAGCTTGTCCGCTCCTAAAGAATCCAAGGCCACATGACGAGTCCTCGAGTGATTGGACGAAGGGTATTTCTGCACTCCACGTAAGTCAGCCTGTGTGTGTGTGTTGGGGTTTATTGGATGTTGACTAGCATCGTCTTTGACTCGAGGTTTAACCTCCACGCTCGGGGGGAGGGGTTCTAACGCAGCCTCAGCTGCGTTCTTACCAGGACTTACAGCGTCTTTTCTACGAGAACTTAAAGCAGCGGCACCCTGTTGATGAGGGTTTCTATCGGCAGCCTCTCTGACAGGCTGTGCAGCAGAGGCGGGGGCATACCTGTGGGAGCGAGGAGCTATCGCCCCTTTTCTGTCAGAATCAAAAGCAGCCGCTGCCACCTTGTGCGAGACCAATGCCACAACGTCGCTTCTCTTTAGATCAGAAGCAGCCGCTGCCACTTTGTGTGAGTCTAAAGCCACAGCGGCGCCACTTCTCTTGCGATCAGAAGCAGCAGCTGCCTCTGACGTAACATCTACTGCAGCTTCTTGTTTGATAGGATGCTTCGCATTCACATCCATTCCTCTCTGAGAATTCAAACCGCCCAGTAGTCTGTCTACAGGTGGCAGAACAATCCGCCCATCCTCAGAAGAAACGGACACCTTTTTCTTCTTTCTCTGACTAGGCAATTTTCTGCTTTTTGAAGGCTTTTGAGCAACTTCGGTATCACTGAGAGAAAGACTTAATTCTGACTTGTGCTGGACGCTTTCTACTAACTGCGCTCGGTTTACTGGTGCAAGTTGATCGCGTGCCCCTCGGGTGAAGCCGATATATTTACCATGCCCTCTGTTCCCTTCCCTCAAATCCACCCCCTCCACTTCCCTCATTCGCTCTGCATCATCCCCAATCACAGTCACCTCCTTCGCATCTATCACTTCTCCCTCTTGCCCTAACCTCATCATCTCCTTCCCTTCTTTATCCCAGCGCAACCTCTGAATATCCTTCTCTCGTCGCACGCGCTCCATGCCCCCCCGAGGATGAAGCAGCCTCTGCTCATCGTCTGTCTCCGGCTGCCACGGCGCCGCCCGAGTGTCTCGCCCGGACTGCAGTTCCGCTGCGGCGAGGTCCGCGGAGGGATGCGTGCCCGAGTAGAGCGTGTGGACGGCAAGCATGGAGGCGCAGCAGCAGGTGAGGCCGATGAGCAGCAACAGGCGCGCGGGGTGACGGCGCAGCAGGGACCGCGCGCGGGCGTGCACTCGCATCCTTGCGGTGGGGATCAGCGCAAATCGTTGCCGCTCGTTTCGTCGACTGCACCAGAAATAAAAATATGTGCGAATCGTCGTCTAGATAAAACTTCAATAACTTTAGGGCTACATTGCTTAAGAATTAGAAACGTATCGGTATAGGGCCGAGATCAGCCTTTACGACACTCATCAATGATAACTGCCTGTGTTCGCGTGTAGTTGCGCGCATCGAGAAGTTAAATTTAAGGTCTCACGCGTCTATATCATGGATAAGTGTCGTATAGGACAAGAAGTTGGAGTGAGGTTAGGGTTCGGGTTCAGTTAGATTTAGAGTGTATTGGTTCAGATAAATAAGCCAACAAAATGATCCAATCTATGAAAAGAAGATTGGCATAGCGACGGTATAAACCGCACTCTTGCTATAGGCTACTAGTTCTTACCTCTCTAGGCCTAATAAGTGTTTCTGACTATTATCGTTCTTGTCATTTGACGTGACTCTCGACGCGCCATGGACGCCTCAAAGTCATAACTCAGTAAACGGTTTGGAAGCTAAAGTGGCTTCATTTATAACACATTAATCTGCCACTGACTAGACCCATTATAGCTCATTAGCATTAGGCTAGTTTGATGTGTGCGGGCGCCTCCTCCATCACAGCGAATGTAAACAAAAATTAATCGTGGAGCGCCATTTTGTTGCGGCGTCCTACTGCAGCCGCCGCCCTCGCAGCAGCACTTCGTAATTAGGCTCAGTATTACTAAATTATTTTAGAAACACGTTTTTTGTGTCCCTAGCTTCATACATAAAGCAAAAATAATGCCATGTCCGCTTATCAAACGCACAGATATCTCTGCGATAACTTGATAATGTGAACTTGGTGAAGTAAAAAATATGGACGATATTTCATGCATAAGAAGAGCCAATCTAAAATTTTCATGTTTTTTATGTCAATTAGAGCTTAGCTGAGATATTAGCTCCTCATCCAAAACCGGGCATAAGGTAGCTCAAAACAGGACAGAGAAATAAAACACAAGGAAGTCACAAACTATATTAATAATTCCCAATATTTTATTAATTAGCCCGCAAACAACATCAATTATAAAACTTAAACGCAAACTACAACATGACTCCAAGTTTCGCGACATTGTAAACAGTAATGGACAGAGAATAATCACTCATTGGACACAGTAAATCCGTAATCGAATACAAGATTAAACAATTAGCCTAAATCAAACTGTGGAAAGAAACCATTGTTTGTTATCATTTCAAATAGCGCAGAAGTCAAATAAGACATAACATTGAAATAGAGCACAGCCCAGGTAGTTTTGTCAGTAAAAAATCAGTAAAATTTCCAAACATTGTCGAGAGGCAGGCGGACTGATAAAATGATGCTAAACAGATAATAACACGGGAATAGCGCGAGCACAAGCAGAACTAAACGCGAGTATCCGATACAACGAAAACTTAACACAGCGAACAAAAACAGAAATCACTAGAGTACAAGAAAGTGTTCAATTTGCTCCAAACAACCACGGGTAGCCTACATCTTGATATAGTGTCACCACGGTGCTATTTGAAGGTATTTCAACAATAAATTGAGCAATATTGCTTCTCGAGTATTTTTACTTACTACCCGACAGAGTATTACATGCACAGAACTAAGCATTACACGGGGGTTTAGTGCGCCGGTAACAGGCGCTCTGCAATGACTGTCACACAGATGTTGATACAAAAGAAGCTCATGACCATACAGAACATTCTGAAACTGCAGCTACTATCTCCAACAGAAAGCCCCGGTTTACCAACAATCTGCAAACAAAAAGCACAATATAAGCTACAAACTCGCAACACACAGTGACGCTACTTAAAAAAAGAGTTAAAAATGGAATATGGAATGCATTCGCTTTTACAAGGCTGCAGTTAACCATCAGAAACACAAGCTCTAGGCTGTAAAAGCGCTAAAATCTAACATCCGCTGTAGCGCAAGCACACTTGAGTATAACATTGCTAGAAGACTAGCCTAGAGGCGCGCGTAGAATATCAAAAAACAAACTACTATCTATAACAAAAAGAATAAATTGTTCTTTGACTCTTGACTCACAATCTTTGGTGTTAAAGCCACTACCAAACACTCACACACAGATAGAAATCATAGAAGCATAGATAAAACTCGCCTATTTCATGCATAGATAAAACTCGCCAATTTAAAGCACAGATAAAATCACCCATTACAGCAAAGACAAAATCGCACAGTAAAGATAGAATTCTCAATTAACAATAAGCCTTCTCGACAGCATGCGCTCCAAATGAACATCATTTAATGCCAGCTTTCATTCCCGACCATTAAATCTCAGCATAGCGGCTCTATCCTAAGCCCTCTAGCGCCTGAAGGTTCTCGTCCAATCGCATGCTCTGAATGAGTGGAATGTAGGTGAGGTCGGCACGGGGTGAAGGTCTAAGTGAAGGTGAGGCCCGACTCCTTGTAGCTGTTGTAGATCTTGGACACAGAGCTGATGTAGGCTGCACTGCGTAGATCTAGACCGAGCTTGTACTGCTGGTTTATCTCCATGATCTGCTGCTCGTACACATACATGCACACATACATACACACACGCGCACACATACATGTAAGCTGCACTGCGCAGATCTAGGCCGAGCTTGTACTGCAGGTTTGTCTCCATGATCTTCTGCTCGCACAGCACAACAACATTGGTGTAAGCATACATGCACACACACAGATTAAACATGCACACGCAGGTTAAATAAAGTTCTATATGCCAAAAACAAACGTGAGCAACAGCCAATAATGGACCCCACTCGATAACTTTGTCCGTGCCAGTCATGCTATGAGGCTGTTCTACTTAGAGGCCAGTTACTCGAGGGATCAGCAAACAGTAGTCATTATCATACTACCACATTAGTACAGTACCACAGACCCATACACACTTCTGCTTCTGCTATTAATAACAGTATTTAGACATTGGTGAATTATGAAGTGAAAATAGAGTGAGTAGGGATATGACGGACCAGGGCGGTTCCCTCCATGGTCTGCGCCAGACCCGAGTGTACTATGTCCTTCTCAGAGGCGCCCTACAACCACACAACACTTCCTCTCAGCTCAGTGACTGTAACAACAAAGCACTTGCGCATCAGCAGCACACAGCCACTGAATCAAAGCAGCCTCTACAACTCAGCACACAGTGGCTGCTCGCAGGGTTTGGCCTGGATTCTAAAAACATACTAAACTTTACCCAAATTACATTTACTACACATTGATCAATTAAATACAATTTAACAGAAATTGATTAAATATACAATTTTGCAATTTAAAATAATCAAACGGGGAAAATTTCCACAACTTATATACAAATATGATATAGTCTAGTGTAAAATTTATTGCATTGATGTATGTATTGTCATTAATAGTATAGTTGTTGGACTAGTTGTTGGCCTAGTTGTTGGACTAGTTGTTTGCCTAGTTGTTGGACTAGTTGTTGGCCTAGTTGTTTGCCTAGTTGTTGGACTAGTTGTTGGACTAGTTGTTGGACTAGTTGTTGGCCTAGTTTTTTCCGGTATCATTTATCAACTCCATCAAATGTCTGTACAACGCGTGCTGTTTAAAACAAGAGAATGTGAGGGGACAGCTTACGCCCATGCGTTTCTCGAAGGCAGGACTGGGCAGAACAGGAATGCTGCCCTTAGTCTCACCAAACTTCTTCTCCAGTGCGTGCTGCACACTCTCTACACACCACACACAACCAGCCACATCAACCACAAGTCCAGTCACTTGTCCACATATTAGTCAAAGTCTAGTTATCTATGCATAATCAATAATTTAGTATAGTAGTTATTCATATTTATTCGATATGCGTATCAGTAAAATGAACTTAAATAATTTGTTGGTTCTATTTTAGTGGATAATCAGCCGATAAAAAAAACTGTGATATACTTGGCATACAAGGTTACACTGAACTGTACCTACAGTAGTACAAGGAACATACAGTCATTATTGTCAATTCTACAAACGACTCAAACTTAGTTTGTTCTACACGCGGCACCGCGTACGCACCGAGCAGGTGGCGATTTGATTCTCGCTCGTATTTGAAGGTGAGACGACCATAGCTGACGTGGTTTAGATTCTTGAGCCACTCAAAGTAGGACACCGTCACTCCACCAGCGTTACAGTACAGGTCCTAGCACAATCGGATAATCAATCAAATAAATACAAAAAACAGCTCTTCTTAGGGTGCCGTACTAATCAACCAACAATTGAAATTCATTTCATTTCATATTATTAAAGTTCATATTAATTATAAAAATAATTTTCACGGCAACTCAGGAGCGAACATTGCATTGCGCAAAGTCAAACTCCCCACAAGACAAAAAAAGCTATCAGCCACACGCGACCAAATATAACTAACCAAACTCAAGTCTAAATATCTGAAACAGCCGAAGCCAGAAGTCCAACGATACATCTAAACCGAACGGCTTTCATTAATCCAAAACTAACAGCTCAAAACTGCAGCAGCAAGCATTTCAAAGCTCATGACATAAGATTCAAACAAAAGATTGAAACTAAGGCGCAACAGCAGGAGGGGGGGCGAGGGGGATCTGACCGGGATGATGAGGACTTTTTTGTCCCTGAGCACCTTGTCTGCAGCAAGCGTCGTCGGCCCATTGGCTGCTTCTGCGATGATCTGCACACGACCCGACCCAGATATAATTATAGGCGACATGATTGGCTGCCGCAACGATTTGCCGGTGCACGACCCGACACAGAAACAATTATAGACAACAGGCTTTTGCAATGACCAGTATGCGACCCGACACAGATCTTAATTAAAAACCCGAAAGATATATTAAGCTACAAAAATTTTTAAGCAACAAGACATCCTTACCCTGTGAAGTAGCCTGTGAAGATGCTACTATATGAGGCCTGCACATGAGTAGGACACCAGTGTGTCTCTGAGTACTCAGGGGAGTTGAGAGGGGGTCACTGAGAGGAGGGTCCTGACCTTGGCCTTGATCTTGGGTGCGGACAGCTTGGTGATGCAGCGCTCGATGGCGGCAGGGATGAAGATATCGCACTGTTCGTGCATGAGGCTCTCCTCTGGGCCTCGGTACTCCTGCGCCTTGGGGAACCCCTTAAGGGACCGTTTGACCTGCACGCATACATGCAGGCGTGCATACAGGCATGCATACAGGCATGCATGCATACAGGCATGCATACAGTTTAATCCTCCTACTCACCACTGCAAGTTGCCAGTAAACATATTTCGTATCCAGAAACAAATTTACCAAAATAAAAAACAAGAAAGCATATGTCAGTCTCACTGCGTAAGCAGCCTAACTGAAGATGAACCAGCTATCATGTGACAAGCAGACAGACAAGCAAGGATACAAGGCTACAGCCAGGAAGTAGTCCTCCAGTGTAACAAGCAGACAGACAAGCAAGGATACAAGGCCACAGACCAGAAAGTAGTCCTCCAGTTCGCGCGGGTCTATGCCGTCCTTGTTGTGTATGTTACAGTCCCACTCGAGCACTCCGACGCACTTTGCGCCGGCGCGGTGCAGGTAGCGCATTGTGTGCAGGCCCACGTTGCCAAACCCCTGCACCACACCACCATCAACGCATTACATCATGCCCCTAATGCACTGTGTTACTACAGTAGTAGTCGAGAGGGTGTATCTGAGAGATATAAGTCCCTCGGGCCTCTGAGAGGCAGTGTCAATGTCACTGCAGCCCTGGGTCAAGGGTACCTGGATGATGAGTGTAGGAGTGAGTACCTGTATGATAAGTGTAGGAGTGAGTACTTGGATGATGAGTGCAGAGTGAGTACCTATATGATGAGTGTAGGAGTGAGTACCGACGAGTGAGTACCTGTATGATGAAGGTCTTGCCGGCCAGGCCTGGCGAGATGCCCAGCAGGTCTGTGTAGTACTTAGAGTTGATGAACATGTCTATGCCGTGGTACACGCCCTGTATCACACAGAACAGAGCACTAGCAGAAACTTAATGGGCTAGAGTTAATCATATTAAACCTTTAGATATACACTGTTAATAAAAAAATTAATTGCAGCATTTTTATTGAGCTGAATATTGCTTACTACGGACTAACCCTGGCCACAAGGCCACAAAAACCCGTACAAACTCTGAATCATCAAAAATAAATAAAGCAAACAAACTGTTCTAGGGGCAGCACAAATATAATTGTTCAGAATTCCAGTGGCAACAACAACTAGCCTATTCCATGGGGTAGCAGATATGAAATGTAATGTTCAGAGGGACGCATACCCTCCCCGTGGCAGAGACGCGCCCGTGGATGCCCCCCTGAGAGATGGGCTTGCCCGTCACACACCCGTGTGCGTTCATGTCATAGTGCCCTGAGACACCCATCACACACATCACACACACACACTAGAGTACATACAGCAGAGTGTGTGTGTTGTCCCACACCAGCAGACCACACACTGCACCACATACACCCCACATACCACACTGAGCACTCACGCACGTTACACACACTCAAACTCAACAGCTTTGGTCCATTTGCACATGCAAACTTTGGTCAGCATAAATCCGTGCTAAAATTGAATCGTGAAGTCAAATTCAGGCATCAAGATCATTCTACTTAACTGCCTGTTCAGTGAATACTTAACAATTCGACAACATCCCTGATGCCTATATTTGGTAGCAAGCTGCCAGCTTCTATGACAAGATACCCATACACCAGGAGCCGATACAGCGCTACAGATCACTACTCTTAAAAGTCAAAAAATTCAATTATTTTCTAAATCTTCCGCTGTTATATCAGAGAGATTGTGACAAGGGCGTTGATTGGCTGACCGAGGGTTTGCTGGTAGGTGTCTGCAATCCAGCTCATCTCCCTCGCGCCCGTCCCCATGTCTGGAGCTGGCACGTCTATGCCCGGCCCTGTGGACAGCCGATCAGAGATAAGCAAGGAGCGGGCACGTCTATGCCCTGCCCTGTGGACAGCGAATCAGAGATAACCAAGGGGCAGACACAGCCATGCAGACAGCCAATCACAGTTTGTTGCCAACAACAAACACAATTAGGCATCGCCACAAGTATCTCGATGACTACAGTCATAGGCAAATTGAGTGCATTTGAACATAATCCCTTCTCACTCAGGCATTACTTCTTAGAATTTAACAAGACCACCTTCCTCACTATGCTGATCCTGACCACGGTAGCCCTCCCTACCACGGCACCCTCCCTACCATGGCACCCTCCTTACCAAGGTATCCCTTCTTGGCAAGCTCGAGGGCAAAGCGCCGGGTGATCTTCTCGAGCTCGTTGTCTGAGTAGAGCTTGGGGTTGATGCGAATGCCCCCCTTGGCGCCGCCAAACGGCACGTCGACACACGCGCACTTGTAGGTCATGAGGGAGGCAAGCGCCTTCACCTCGTCCGCGCACACGTCTTTTGCATACCGGATACCTGCGAGGCAAATAGAGCGGCGCATATAGGCCCTTGCATGGCGGATACCTGCCGTGCATAGAGGCCTTCGCATAACGCATACCTGTGCATAGAGCATCGTGATCTCTAGCACAGAGAGGCATAAGTGCAGCATAGCAGCAGCATAAAGAGATGCACAGATGTCAATTCATCTCAGCAACCTTAGCTTACCTTTCACACTCTAAGCCATTCAACACCCCTCTCACACCCCTCATATTCACCTCACTTGGTGGAGGTCATATGATTGATTTGCTGCACCCTCCATCCCCTCCCCCTTACCCCCCCCCACCCCCCCCACTCACCTCCCTTAGTGGGGG
>JAQIWG010004929.1:0-15264 GCA_034695025.1 Chamaedrilus cognettii | reverse complement strand
GCTCAATCAGTTTTGCTGCACCTACAATTTGGAACTCACTCCCCCTCCCACTACGCTCCTGTTCAAGCCTCCCTTTGTTCCTTTCTGGTCTGAAAACGCATCTTTCCCCCCGTACATGTACTTTTTTCCCCTGACAGATAAATGATATAACTGACCCGGCCTTTGCTCTACCTTCTCCTACCCTCCTCGTCTGGGATTCCTAAATGACATCTGCATGGTGCCCATGACAAGGGGAGGTCCCCAATGCATCTTTCGACGCCGAAACGGACTATAAACCCAGTATTATTGTTATTATTACTCCCCCATAACACTTGATTCTTTGCTATCTCTCTTTCATCCCTCTCTCTTATTCATGCATCACTTCTTCGTATCACTCTCTAAGTGCTCCCTCTATGTTTTCTTGCCCCTCCCCTCCTCAGCCATTCCTTCCACATTAATATTTCAGTTAATCTATATATAGATCTTTGCGTCAAAGAAGCAGGCAATATATGCGCATCATATGAAATAATGATGAACATGAACTATTAAGAAAAATAAAAAAAAATAGTGAGCAAATGTGTTGACCCTCAAAATTTCTTTATCATACAGGTATTTAGCAAACCATATAATTTGAGAAATTATAGAGAAACGATGAACTACTACTTACCTGTCATATACCCCTATCGTGTCTGCTCATAGAGAAACTATTAATTATATTTTATGGTTTCTAAATTTATTTAAATTTAAAATTGGACAAAAATGTTTATAAATTTCTAATAAATTAAAAAATTTGGAGACTGGGGCTTGCCCAGTTCCAACCCATATTGTTGGGACTTTAACTGAGATCCGAGAGACGCAGCCTGCCAGGAGGTCGGATTTGCAATAGATTGTCACAAAATTGTGTCGCCTCTTCCTACTGCCTGCAAAGATAGCCGGCAGAATTTGCATTCTGCAGAATCCGGGCACTTTAAAACCGCCTGAACTAACTAATCTCCTTTTTATCGTGTAATCTCTTAATGTCCATGTTTTCACACAGGTTTACACGTTTTCGCCCGCCCTGATCAGGACTACTGGAACTAGGTTTTTACGGCCGGATGCCCTTCCTGACGTCAGCCAAATAAATAATTATCTGGCACGGCGTTAGCAGCTAGCGACACTTGTGTTTAACGTGTTTAACAGCCTTGCTGAAGGGCATGTAACGCATGGTTTTATAGTTGCCGGCGCGGGGACTTGAACCCTGGTCCTCTGAACTCGAAGTCCGACGCCTTGACCACTACACCACAGCGCCTTGCCGTAATAAACGGATAGTAACTCAGTTAATGTTCAGTATTCAAGTGAGATAACAAACCTGAAAGGGTCGCAACTACCCTGTTGGAGTCAAAAGTCAGAGTATGGATGGCGGAGCATGCAGACTTGGCCTAACGTGCTGGGGTTGACAAAAACAAAACAAAAAAACTATAGACTTTAACGAAATACCAGATAAACTATAGCCTCAGGTGTTTACAATTTTGGTTTGATAAAACAATAAGACCTTAATCGCCGGTTTTTTATGCTTAGAGAAGGGATGAACAGGGTAGTAACGCTTTTAAATCACATATGACTACGCTTGTGCCAAATGGTGCCATAATAGTAGGCAGGATAGGTAAGCTTTTGATATTTGAACATCCGGTTCAATATCCCCAAGTTGAGTGCGCTTAAATACCGCACTGACCGCACGGATGGCCTGAGTACCGCATAGGTATCCAAGAAGAGCGGCGCGACCGAAAGTGTAGACTAGCCCACAGATGGCGCAGATTCCAAATGGGACTGTGACATTATTGGAAATTTGCTAACATCAGCGTTATGTTTAAATGTTGCCATTAAAAGGAGTAAATTTAGATTAGAAAGCTTTATCCGTGAGCCCTCATGTGATTTATCATCATTCCAGACCCCCCTGTCTCGTCTGCCTTTGTCCCAGCTGCTTCTCGAACCCATTCAGTATTTAGACTGACTACTCAATTAAAAGAATTCTTTTATCACTTTCGTCTTCTTTGCATTGTATTTTTTTGTAGATTGCTCTTGTGGATTATTTTTTATGAAGCAAGAAGTTTAAATTATGAGATTTCGTTGGACTAACGCGGTTTGTGGTAGAATTGTTCAGTCAGGTACGGTTGGTTTCTGTTTTTTTTTTTGAGAAACTGCGGCAACTTTGCAACGTCATTCAATATCAGTGAATTTTTTATTCTCTTTATTTTATATTGTTAAATTGATCAATGTGAGTAATTCAGTTGTTAATGATTGAACAAAACTTTTTCAAGCTGCTTTCAATGCAAAGTTAAAGCAATGCTAAGTCTTCGCTTATGAAGTAGTTTCAAACTGTTTTACGTAACCGATACTGAAAATAATTTTTTGTGCATAAATATCCTATAAATTGCACTATGTATGATGGGTTGGGTTTGCAGAGTTTTTGCGATATCTGTGATAGAATGATCTCCTGAGTGTTTTTGCGATGGGTGACATGAGGGATATAGTGCAGCCGGTAAGAGAATATTTAAATGGAAGTGTGCAAATAGTGGCAAAGAATGCCAAAATTGGCATGCATGTTCCTAAAGTCTTTGAAAACAAAATGTGATATAGGGCCAAGAAGGATTAAGTCTTTAACACATTTTTATGAATTTTGGAAGAGAAGCAGTTAATTAATTTTTTTAAAAGAATAACATGACAAATTGGATTTTCTTTTAGCTCGTTTCATGCGATTGGGAGAGTGACCAAATACAGTACTCTCAATGTGATGTTTAATTTCTTGTATGTCAAATTTGATAATCAAAACTTGGTTTTTTTACTTTTTGCTTACTGCGTTTCCATAGTACTGACTGAAATTCAAAATATCTTGGATCTTAGATGCAAGATAGAGATTCTTGTTTGCAAATAATAGTGTTTTGTGACCGAATTATGTATTGATAATAGTACTTTGGTTTGTTTCATGAACTCTCACGCATTCGTATCTGGGTGAAACTGCGCAGTAATTTTGATAAATATTTAGAAAAATACCATATGTATTTTTGAAAATAAGCAATGCAGTGTCATAGTTTATTGACAGAGCTATTTCTGTAAAAGAAAATACCCAAACGCTCAATGTCGAATCCACAACCTGATGTATCTTCAAACTCACGCTCAACACATGCTTGTTCACCTTTATACTGATCTTCTTCCTACACCTATTTTTCTCCGTTCTCTATTCTCTAGTTCTCTCTTTTTCTCATTTCTCTCAAATTTGCTCGATATTCCGAGTGCTCGACGATTGCTTGATTTAATCCTCGATTGCTCGTTTGAGCAATTACTTGGAAAGTGAGAACGCTCTCCGAATGGTCGGACCCCACTGCAAATTAAAGATCGGGCCAGTAGAGCTTAGAGGTCGGGCCAAGCATGGGCCCTTATGACGTGGCGCGACGCCACTGTGTGTGGGGGGAGGGGGAAGGTATTGGACATCTTTACAGCCAGTCAACTAAATTCAGTGACTGTAGCGATTTAGTCAAGGGAGGTGATGTAATTATATTTTAAAAAGCCATCTTAAATTTTGCAAAAATATTCCATAGCTATATCATTTACTTAAAAGAAATTTTCATGTTGAAAAATTATTGTTCTGGACTATTGAACTCCTCCCCCCCCCCCATCCAAAAAATTGCCTCTCAGGCCCCTGGAGGATTCTGGAGCTTCCTTTGGGAGCCCCCGGGGGCTCTCAAAAGGGGGCCTTCGACCACATTGGGAAAAATCAAGCCAGTCAAATCTCTCCACGATGCAGGTGAGGGTTTAAAAGAGGCTTCCAAGGGGGCCCGAAGGTGCTTTGAAGGAGCCCCTTTGGGGCCCTGTGCCCCAAAGGGGCCCTGTGCCCCAAAGGGACCCTGTGCCTCAAATGGGTTCTGTACCCCAAAGGGGCCTTGTACCCCAAAGAGCCATGTGCCCCAAAGGGCTACCAAGGGGGCCCTGAAAGGCTAATAATTGTGCATAATAATGAGTTTAGTTCGTTTCGGCGTCTGATGACGTCATCAGGGGCCTCTGGGGACCCCTGAAATTGACTCTGAGGTCCCTAATATTTCTATTCCCGGGCAAAGGAGCATAAATGGGCCCCAAAACGGAGTATAGCGGACCCCAAGGTGGCTAATGGGGCTTCGTTAAGCTCTGTAAGGTGCAACTCTAAATTTTCCTTAAATGATGGTGGAGAGACCCGCAGCCTCCTGCAAGGGCTCTCAGGGCTTGATTGGCTTCCCGGGGCTCGAAGGGGTTCCCAGAGCGCTGAGGGAGCCGGCCAGGGGCCCGGGTGGGTCGCTAGTGGCTCTCGGAGGGATCACATAAGCTTTTCATAATGCTGGTTGAGGCTATGTTGAGTTGAGGCAAGTGCATCCCGCTCGTGAGGGTTCAAAGGGGGCGCCAGTGGCCTGATTGGGCGCCACAGGGTTCTTTCCTCCAAGACAAGATACATTTAATAATCATGGATTTTTGACGTCCATTCTAATGCATTAGAGGCAATTAATCCTTAACGCCGTGTCCATGTTAACTCAGGTTAGACTTTTATTTTGGAGTGGGTTTCTATCGCCTGATGCTCTTCCTGTCGCCAACCGGAGTAGTAAATGATCCTGGATGATGATTATCATGCTAGCAACACTTGTGCATTTAACAGCCTTGCTTAAGGGCCTGTAACCGCATGCATGGTTTCATAGTTGCCGGTGTACCAGGCTGAGACTCGAAACCAGAGATCTGGACTCTCCGTCGCCTTAACCACTCTACCACAGCGCCTGGCTGTGTTTTGGTATTTTAAAGTAAATATTATGACTCAAATCACTCAATGTAAAATATTTGGTTGCCTAGAAACATATTTTAATATGGAAATTACAATGTAGTTATTTAAATAATTTATGCTGTATATTAGGCAAAAGTCTTAATGGCTAAATGTCTTATGACGGCCAGGTGCCCTTCCTGACGCCAACCGGAATCAATGACTTCAAACTGGTGACATGCTACTTGAGCAAAATGCTCTAAATGATAAGTTCTGGCCTAAATGGACCAAGACTACATCAGTGAATTAGTTAAAATTGCCTATTTGTAACATTGAAAGCCTAAGCTAAATACATTGAATGAGGTAAAGAAAACAAAAATTATTTCTTGGTTTTTTTGTTTGGCCCTATATCACATTTTGTTACTACCATCAATATCCGCTTAAATTCCAATTTTGGCATTCTTTGCTCTACTTTGCAGACTTTTTTGCTTAGCTGCCTGACTGATTTGGGTCTGTAGGATGGTCCTAAGCTTAGGTTTTTGGCTGGTTTGAGAATGGGAGCAATTTTTGCTAGCTTCCATATTTCTGGTATTGTATTTGTTTGTCAGACTGTTGTGAGGAGCTTCTTGAGGTATTCTCTTGCAATTGGTCTCAGATGTTGGTCTCAGATTTACATTAATGTTGTCCGGGCCTGTGGAGTTTTTTTTAAAGATTATTTTATGGCTTCTATTACGTGTTCTTTGGTTATGTCGAGGTATGCTGGTTTGAGTTTTTTGGTAGATTGGTTCGTCTTGCGGTTTTTATTGTTTGTTGCATGTATTGTGTAAGGCTGCTGCTATTTGCTTGTGGGTTATGCTGGTTTTTGTCCGAAGATGACCGTTGTGTTTGTTCTTGTCAAAACACGACGATCATTTGGACAAAAACCAGCATAACCCACAAACAAATAGCAGCAGCCTTTCAGGATACATGCAACAAGCAAGAAAACCTCATGATCTATCAAAAAACTGTAATGAGCACATTCAAAAAAATTTCTCTCTCTTTTCAGTGCTCTGCTAATTGGCAGGTCCTTGGTGTCCAAACCCTCCACCCTAGCCGATCTCTGCCAGGCCTTCCCGGTCCTGTTCTGCCCTCCATTCTTCCCTTCATCACATTTCTCAACAATCCCTCTTCTCTCAATACATGTCAAATCCAGTTCTTCTTTCTTCAGACCATCACTTCCATCATGGGTCTTGTTTCCCCTACTCTCCTCAACACTTCTTCATTCTTTATCTTCTCTGTCCAGCAAATCTTTTCCATTCTTCTCCATACCCACGTTCAATCCTTCTATTCTTCATATCTTATGTTCTCCTTTTTCAGTGTCAAAGTAAAACGATTAATTGAAGATTATCATTGTGTGTGTTTAAATTCTTGTTTAGGCTTTTTATTTGATGGTTAGTGCAGAGTTTTGCCAGAGCTTGTGTGTTTGTTCTGTGATCCCAGTTTTGCTCCATTTTGTCTTCCAGATGTTTTGTTTGTGTGTTTGTATTACATTGTCTATTGTTGTGAATTGTTGTGAGCTGATTGCTTTTTTTCCTGTGGCTTGTGTTATCTCGTTTGATTTCAGATTTTGATTTTTTCGAGTATATATTTAGGTAGGAGTTGATTGGTGTTTGAGATTTTTTGTTTTGCAATGTTACGCTTGTACCGTATTGCATTCGTGAGTATTTTGTTTTCACATCATGTGTACATTGTGAGTTGCATTGGTTTGAGAGAGTATGTGGTCTACTTCTTCTTGTGTTAATTTTATTTTTTTTGCTTTGTTGTAGTTTGTGTATGCGTTTCTGTATTGCTGCAGTTTGTGTTTAGTTTTGGTATTGACTGTTGTGAGGATTGAAAGGTGGTCTGATGTGAGGGCTTGTATCGTTTTCAATTTTGACAGATCGTGGAGTTTGGCTGGCATTGTGCTGATGTCTTGATGCTGGTTGTTGGTTGGGAGCTTTTACAATGCGGGTGTGAGTGTGTGTGTTTAGGATGATGTGGTCGGAGTTTTGGACGAGATCAGAGATTAGTATTCCTCAATGGTCAGTGGTGTGTGAGTGCCAGGATTGGGAGTGTGTGTCTATGTCTCCTGTTAGTACGGTGTTTTTTGTCGAGAAGATACGATTGTAGCATTGTATTATATCTGCGTCTTCTTTGGCTTGCGTCTGGTTTATGGTGTTTTTGGAAGGTATGCACAGATTTGCAATTTTCAGTGTTTTGGATTGTGGAGGTAGACTGTTGTGATTTGTAGTTCTATGTTTGTTTGGTCATGGTTTTTGGGGAACAGTGTTGGTAGTGAGGATGATGTTGTTTTGATGTAAGTGATAAGCCCTACTTTGCATTGTGTTCTGTTCTTTCGCATGTCTGTGTAACTTGGTAGTGTTGGGGTTTTGTATTTGGGGGTGAGTTTTTATTCTTGGATGGCGATTACGACCTGCTGTGGTTGTGTGTCAGGGCTGAAGTATACAAGGGCTCCGTATTTAGCCCACTGCTATTTATTTTTGTTCTGGAAGCACTATTCAAGAAATTTCTGAAAGGCCTACCAAATGAGCTATTATATGTAGATGATTTAGTAATAGTTGCAGAGTCAGAAGAGCTGCTGATGGAGAGGATAAAGATATGGAAGGAAAATTTGAAAGCAAAGGGACTTCGGGTAAACTTAACAAAACTAAGATGATGAGGTGTAAAGAAAATTTGGGACAAATTGTGAGCTCAGGAAAATATCCATGTGGAGTGGAGTATACAAAATGGGGTGGGTTTAGATTCAATTCAGTGTCACAAGCGTTGAAAGTGGATTCACAATGGTGTAGCAAAATCAATGGTAGAAAATAGGAAGATCGACTATTCCAGTGCTCAGTATGTATCCATGGTGTAGACAGCCGTACTAAGACAGAAGATGAGAAGCATGTGTTGCTTGATGAGGATTGAGGAGGGTAGCATGGAACGTTCTGTTGCATGGTAAATTCATTTCGTTTTCTTATTGTTTAACGGCACTGTGACACACGAAGGTCATGGTACTGCCACACAATGATTAATGTTGTCTTGTGATGCCAAAGTCAGTTCCGCAGCGCCGAGGGACCAACCCCGGTCAGTTTCAGAAGTTAGCCCGGCGTCGCTGGACTGCTTCAGCTACTCATTTGCCGACCCCTGAGGGATGGAGGGCTGAGATGGGCTGTTGACGAACCTGTGCATTTGCTGTGTAACTTTAAGTGCATGTTGCCTCTCCCCCACCGCCCTGAGGCTGCTCAATAAGACTTGACTCCGGCTTTTAAAAATTCACCGGAGCCCATTGGGGGGGCTGCTACATGGTACATATGATTGGTTGCGGAGGGCGAGCAGGGCAGGCCGCAAGGGCTTGGGTGAGAAGTTCTGGGAAATTTTTTAATAAACTTGGGCAAATTTTGACACCATCCGATGTTTCGTTGAAACTGAAAGGAAAATTCAACAACATGTGTGTGTGTACCTTGGTATATGAAAGTGAGATATGGTCAGCGAAGGTGGATGTTATGCGGTGATTAGTGAGTACAGAGAGAATGATGGTGAGATGGATGTGTGGAGTGTCGTTGAAGAACAAGTGTCAAAGCGAAGAGTTGTGAAAACGGTTAGGTGTCCTATGCATACACGACGAGAAAGATGAGACTAACGTGGTTTGGACATGTCGTACACATGAATGAGGAAGATTGGATATTAGCTTTTAGATTAATGTGGATTGGAAGTTGGAAAGGGGAGAGGTAAGAACACATGGAGGGAGACCGTAGAGAGCGATATGATGGAGCGAGGCATGAATGGAGAGATGGCAAAGAATCAGGAGTTATTGGGCCACAGCGCCTCGCTTGATTCATTACTTAGTAATTGATTTAAATTCAGTTTGTAGTATATTATGGAATTTTTGATTGAGTGTTGCTGGGATAGTGCAAATTTTAAAGATCGCCTATTGCTATACCAATAGGATCAGTTTGAACGATTTAAAGTGCTTTGTGGTCTTTCAACAGCTATCAATGACTGGTACCATTTTATATTTTATTTATTTTAGGACGAAAATATTTCAACGAAGCTGCACATCCACAGATATTTTCACCACGCCACTTTAATTATACTGGAAAGCTCTATTCGTATGTATGCATTTTCTCGTTTTTACCTATATATTATCTTATACTGTGCTGTTGCGTAAAATAAAGGTGATAAAACTTTTTGCATTCACTGAAAAGAAATATGTACATCGTAAATCAAAAATATAGAGGCACCAAACTGATAACTGTAACTTTGTCATATATTGACAGATTTTAAAATGTCCTTGACCACTAGAAAGAGGACTAAATTTCCAACAAATTGCATATACTGATTACGAAAGCATGGCAATAGTGTTTCCGCAATTCACTGAGAAGCGTGAGGCATCAAAATCATCGATTTTCTGTCAGAGAAAATAAAAACTGAATTAAATTAATATATATAAAAATATAATATAGTGATATAAATATAACTATCAATTAACTAGTGTGCTTCAAGGACACTTTTATCTCACCATCTGATTCCGAGGGCTATCCGTCTCAGAGCAAAACGATTACACCTATTTTTAGAAGTCCTTCAGAGAACGCAGTACTGACGGCCAAAAAAAAAAAAATGTTTCCTCCAGTTTTTACAAGTTGTAGACATTTCACTGAAATTTTAGATAAATATCAATGCAACACAAAGTAGGCTGGCGGAGTCGGTTGAACTTATTCCTTGAACCGGTACCGTCGTGGAACCAATTTCGTCATTTTGATTTCAATAACATGAAGAAGAAGAGAAGTTTCAATGTGCAATCTCATTAAGTTTTTCCCTGATTTTTCTCCTTGATTTAAATGTGTAATGGTACCGATTGGTGAGTTGTAAGTAGGGATATAATGGGGCGAAGCAAACAGCCCCCGGCAAAAAATTAATTATAGTTAACAAGGTGGTGATTAATTAGCCCCCTGCGGCAAATTAGGTTAACATGGTAGCGCCGAAGTGGTGCCCAAAAATAAAGGAAATTTTTTGGGGGTCGATTTTTTCTTAAAAGATTGGTTTTGAAACATTAGTTTTATACAAGGTTTTAGAAGAATTAGAGGTGGGAGGTACCCCCTCCCGCGTTGTTATGCCCAGATGGGATCATATGCAATTTTTATAATTGTATGGAAATTTATGAGTATGTTGCCTTGAACCGCTTATCAGGCTAGCGCAGCTAGGGAAGTCCGACACCCGGGCATGCTCGCTTTGACACATGAATTAGAGCCGCGAGCATGAACATCTGTTTGAGAGGATGGGCAGCTGCAGTAGCCTGACAATTTGAAGCCTCAGCATAATAGCGCAATGAAATGTTGTTTTGAAGAACTTGCTGTAGTACACCTATACAAATTTAATCGTTGCCACTATAATTTACCGTGCAAGCGCTTAGACGCGGTTTTATTTTGAATGGGCCTATTCTAGTAGGCCTTGAGCCTACTGTAGCAAGGCTATAGCCTATTAAAATTCTAAATTGCATATTTTGATCAAAAATGAGAGTGTTTGCTACGTTTATATTTTTTTACCCTATGGTAGTGAGGTTGCATATTATATAGTTTTTTTTTACAAAGTGTGTAAGTGTGTGTGTGTTTTTGGTTACAAACTATAGACCTAGGCGGATTTGCACTTTGTGAATACAAGCTTAATTTAGAAGAAAGGCACTTTTCTTCGAATCGTGGCAGACTGCTGGACTTATTTTACAATTACAATGCACTATTTTGGAATTGACTTGCTGTGTAGCCCATGCAGCCTACAATTTGTAATAGTTAACGGTATGAACCTTGCAAGCAATATAGATGTGCTATTTTGGATGGGCCTAATGTAGTATCTAGACCTGTTATAGACAACTGGGGCATGCTAATAGGCTGATTTTCAAGTACGTTGACACAGCAATGTTTGATAATTTCAGATCTTAGTTTTAAACGTATGGCTGCTTTTTAAAATTATGACATGGAGAGCATAATTTAACGATACGATAGTAATAAACTATAGGCCTAGTTGTGAAATAGTTGTGAAAACTTGTGAAATATCACAGCTGCCATATCACTACTGAAAAATTTAGAAGGATAAAGTGTTAACCAGACTTCTGGATGTACATTTTGATATAATTTTACCAGCCGGTGACCCCTGTAGCCAGATTTTGAAGAAGTTTGTTGTCATGTAGACATTGCAGTGATTTGCAAGTATTGTTTATACCGGCCGTGGGATGATTTGATGTAGAAGCCGACTTGTTGAAATGTATTGCAGTTGCAGGTAGAGATGGCCTACGCGCATGCCCCTTGTGCTGAAAAGCTTTTGATACATTGTGCTTCGTGTTTTTCAAAAATTTAGAGCTGGTTAGCAAATTTGACAAATAGTTTTCAAGAACTTAGAGCGGTGATTGTAACAAGAAAGGCACCTTTTAGCGGAAAAAATGAATGCTAAAGTAAGTTGGCTAGACACGTTTCCCCCAGAAGATAACGTACATGCAGATTAACTTCATTTGGCATTTGTTGAACTTTTTACACTTTATTCAAATTTATTTAAATTTGTTACAATTTACATGCACGAATCTGCCTTTGCTTATTAAATGGAGGCACGTTTCTGCTTTTGCACGCAGTATTGCAATGACGCCATTGTTCGCGTGCGCATAAAGGCAACCAAGTTTAAGAAATATAAGATTTGTGGTGATTTACACCAGGGGTGAATTACCGTTCATGTATTTGTAGATTGACTACATTTGGCTTACGGGTTACTAAAATTATCTGAACGATAATTTATAGGGATACAATAATGTACCTGTATGTACTGAAAAGAACAGAAGTACTGACCTTGTAATGAACAGTTTGCATACATTATATTTTGAAGTGGGATGTTGCCATGGATGCAGTGAAAATATAATAATTAATTGGCAGGAAGCGCTGATCAGCGCTAACAGCGCATCCCGTATTGATGGTATGAGGTGGATAGTGGGCTACTTGAAATGTATTGCAAGGAGAGATAGCGTAGGCGCAACCTCACTACCATAGGGTAAAAAAATATAAACGTAGCAAACACTCTCATTTTTGATCAAAATATGCAATTTAGAATTTTAATAGGCTATAGCCTTGCTACTGTAGGCTCAAGGCCTACTAGAATAGGCCCATTCAAAATAAAGTCGCGTCTAAGCGCTTGCACGGTAAATTATAGTGGCAACGATTAAATTTGTATAGGTATACTACAGCAAGTTTTTCAAAACAACATTTCATTGCGCTATTATGCTGAGACTTCAAATTGTCAGGCCGCTGCAGCTGCCCATCCTCTCAAACAGATGTTCATGCTCGCGGCTCTAATTCATGTGTCAAAGCGAGCACGCCCCGGCGTCGGACTTCCCTAGCTGCGGTGGCCTACTAAGCGGTTCAAAGGAAACATACTCATAAATTTCCATACAATTATAAAAATTGCATATGGTCCCATCTGGGCATAACGACGCAGGGGGGGTACCTCCCACCTTTAATTTTTCTGGAACCTTGTATAAGGCTTATGTTGCAAAATCAATTTTTTAAACAAAAATTAGACCCCCAAAATTTTTTCAAAATTTGGGCAGTACTTTGGCGTCACCTTGTTAAGCTAATGAACCGCAGGGGGCTAATTGATCACCACCTTGTTAACCATAATAAATTTTTTGCTGGGGGACTGTTTGTCCCGCCCCATTATATCCCTACTGTTGTAAAAAATAATTTTTTTGTCAAATATTTTTGGGAATAATAATGATTTTTTCACGGTTTTGACGAAAATACCGTAGATTCACGATATTCTACATCTCCTTTGGGGAGGTTCATGGGCTCTGGGGTGTATCAAATTGTGGGTGTCCACGGCTGAATTGTGGAATAGGATTTTACAGGCCGGATGCGCTACCTGATGCCCAACCTGCCCTATGATGACAGCAGGGGCAGGGCTGTCGTACATAGTTAAAGTCATATCCAAGATTTATATATGCATCCTGAAGTAGATTAAATCCTGGTACAAAGTTCTTGAGCATATTTCATTTACTTTTAACGGTACTTTCATTTACACAAAATACCAAATCTTGATCCCTTGGACATTAGCAATTTCAGTCCTATTTCAAACTTCTCGTTCTTGTCCAAGCTTCTGGAACGCGCTATAGGCCACCAATTGACTGCGTCTCTTGAAAGTCGTGCTCTGTTACCTTAGCATCATTCGGGTTACAGAGCCAACCACTGTATTGAGACAGCACCCCCTGCAGGCCGGGGAACAAAGAATTGACTTGCAGCCCAGAGCCCTTCGGGCAGGTCGTAAAGGGCGACTGAAGAAGGGGAAGCGGCTGTGTGCGGGCTCCCTTGCACAGAACCGGACTGTATATAATGCGCTCAGGTATGACGTCGGCCGATCACTGTCCGCCATTGAGCGCTGGCTTGCACCTGGACCGGTGGGGTGGGTCAATGGATCTGTACAGTCGCCCTCTAGCTGCGCTGCGCTCTATTCAATGGCTGATGGACAGTTCCCCGAGGGCTCAAAAATGGATATTGCGCCCATGAATGAACAGTTAGCGCAGCCCGTTAGCGGGTCAATGCCGTCTATGGCCCATGGCCCTGTGTGTGCAAGCGTATCTGCATCCGACTCCGTTCGACTACGCAGAACGACAATGAAGGCTACACGACGGTTGTAAACAATCGCCACGCTAGGCCCGCAATTGCACAGCTACGCGCCGATTCTGTGAATGAACTGAACGGGTCCGCAGCTAGTCGTACGTACAGTTCCGTTGCTGCGCAGCCGTCCACGCAACAACAATCTGCTTGGGGAAGGTGTACGGGCGCGACCTCGACGCGTAGGCCTGCGACCGTGCATGTGATCGGGGCAGCTAACACTGTACTGGGGGATCAAAGCTGCCAAGAAAATATCTCTCCATCAATCGGCTTTTTGCATCTACAATGTGGAGAGAAATACTACCTGCGAGGCCATGGTAGCCTCTCTGACAAACAATATGAAAGTAAGAGTACTGTCAAAATCTGAGGCCAGGGTCGCTAATAAGTGGCGTGATTCTACGACCTCCTTCCGTATCGGCATTCTGACGGCAGATAAGGATGCGCTCCTGAAGGAGCTCAGGAGCTCCTCCCAGTGTTTGTTGGTGTGTGAGCGTGGACCTTGAAGAAAAGGCCCGGGGATAGCGCTTCTGTGGGCGGTCGTCCGCAGCTGGATGCGGGGACCTCGGGGTCGCCAAGAGACACTCTGGGAGATCTGAGGACGGAAGAGCTGTCTGCAGTCAACGGGGGGGGACCCTCTGCTTACCACGGATGCGAGAGCCAATGAGCTGTCGAGTGCAACGTCTGTGACACCTCCCGCTGCTGTCAGTGGAGGGGCGCCTGTGTCTACACTCTCCGCGTCTGTTGCGTCGGTGTCCACTGCGACCGCGCCTACTGCTTCAATGTCCACTATGTCCGAGACTATTGAGTCGGCGTCGCTCTCGTGCAAGCGCAAGGCTGCGAGTCTTGCTGACATCACTGAGTGCAGTCGTCTGATCGAGCATAGCGCCTCAGTGTCGTCGTATGACGCTGATGAGGACTTCACGTCTGCTAATGCTGACTAAGCCTGCTGAAGTCGACGTGGGCGCTGTTGGCATAGGGATGTTAGGGAGTACAGGGGAGCATTCGTCTTGGTTTTGTGAGGCCAGCTATGTTGATCGCATAGGACCCAGTCATGAATAGCTCCTCTACTTTATCCCTGCTGTCTCTCAATATGCATGGATCCTGTCAGGGGGAATCTTTTCTAACTGATGCTTGCGTATCACTTCAGTATGATGTTATTTTTATCCAGAAGCACTGGCTGAATTCTGATAATATTGCTAAAATAAATAACTTTAATTTCTGTTATTCTGGGTTCGGTGAGTCCGCCATAACTAAAACCACAGCTAGTGGCATTCTTTATGGTAGGCCGTATAGAGGTGTGACGTCATTGATTCGAAAGACTCTGTGCTGATGCTAGTTGTAAGCTGGTTGCTGAACGCATTGTCGTTGTTTCTATTTGCAACTCCTTATTTATAAATGTTTATCTTCCATGTGATGATGGCTCTGTTGAGGCCTACGATCTAATATTGGATATTCTGTCTGAAGCCTCTCAGTATTTGACGATGGAAAATATGATTGCATATTTTTTGGCGGTGACCTAAATACCGATTTGACGCACAAGCGAAAAAATGCTGTGCTTATTAAGAACTTTTTGTCCAGTTACAAATTATGCTTTCAGCAACCTGTCGACAAACATAACATACCTTGCCCCACTTTTGGCAATGAAAAACGTAATTGCTTCAGCACAATTGACTTTATTTGTTTTTCTGAAAATTTACGTGCGCATATTGAGCATTTTACAATTGTAGATGCCTACAATAATTTTTCGGATCATGAAGGCCTAAACCTTGGACTCTTACTTCCGTTTAACGACTCTTTGGGCTTAAGGCTTAATAATTGCTTGCATGGTCACGTGACTGTCCCTGTAGCAGCGCAGGCTGCTCGTCTCAA
>JAQIWG010004928.1:0-15265 GCA_034695025.1 Chamaedrilus cognettii | reverse complement strand
AGCCTATATAGGCCCATATAGCCTATATAGGCCCATATAGCCTATATAGGCCCATATAGCCTATATAGGCCCATATAACCTATATAGGCCCATATAGCCTATTGGTCTGCTTCAAGCTCAGCGGCGTCGTAAGAGCCAAATATTTGGGAAGACGCGTTGAAAAATGAAAATTGACAGCGGTGGCGAAAACAAATTTCGAAGGAGAGCAGATAATGTTCAGAAAAACAACGCAGCGGGGGGGGGGGGCGGGGGTGCTGACGGAGACTTACCGTTCTCATGCAGAACTCAAAATCGGGGGAGGGCGTCGTTTTTTTTGTTTTTTTGCAGCGCTTAACCATGTCAATCATTAGGCCTAATTCAATAAGTGTTGAGTTATCAATAAGTTAATTCAATAAGTTGTGGAGTGATCTATGCATTTTTTATGCGCGGTGTCGGTGATTTCTTTTTTTGGGGAGGGTGGTGTTTTTCCCTCTGAGGGGGGTGTGGTATAAATCCCTGGATGTGGTGATCTGCCCCCCCCCCTAGCGCGCCGAAACTAGCGCTTGCCTAATTGGGCGTGATTAATGGGACACAAGTTGTCTGTGGACGAGAGCCGAGGGCGCCTAGATGGCGCTTTAATTCAATGAAGGGATGCGGTCAGGGAGCGGAGAGTCCCGCCCACCGAGTTGGATGAGTGGTGGAGACCCGGAGAGAGGAGCGGGGGGGGGAGGGGGGGGAGGGAACCGGAGTCCAGGAAGTTTGGTGGAGATCGATGAGCAATTATTGGAAAATGTTGTCGCGTAGAATTGACATTTTCTGGCGTATTTTTCTAAGCTATATAATCAAGTGTGCAGGACTGAATCATCGATTGCAGCTTAGCCCATCAGGCTTCGATTTGTCGAAGGGATAATCTGGGGGAGGGGGGGGAGGGGGTTGAACCCCGCAAGTTCTTATTCGAAGTTGGCTGTACTGAGTTCGGTTTTAAAAATCGCGTTTACACGTATTAAAATCAGTTTATTTGGACGATCAATGTCTTCAGTTCCTTTAGTAGGCTACAGATCGATCGCCTGCAGGTTGGTTTAGCGGACTTCATAGCCTAAAGGCTCGGGTCTGCGATCTATATAGCCATGCTATCATGGCGAAGTCTTCATCTCTATGGGTCTATCTGAAACATGCATTTTAAGTACTATGAGCATGAATTTGAATTAGCAGGCCTAGCTATAGAATAAAATTATCTATAAGGCCTTTTTCGGCTCTCAGTCTAAATACGCGCTAGATAGGCTATAATTATTTTTAGCCACGGCCTTTGATCTCCGTTTACGAACAAATTTACTTTATGTTTGTACCGACGTTGATTTACGTATGAAATAATATAGCGTGCATGCAACCATCAGAGCACGTTTAAAGTGTAAAATCATTGAGCGGACTGAAGCAGTCTTGAAGTCCGTAGTACTTTGTATGACGAGAATAGCCCCTGCACGCGCAAGTCGAGGGGGCGGGGGGGGGCGCTGTTAATTGCGCCGTGTGCGCGCCGCGCCAATATTGCAGCGACAGTTGGGCGACAGACCGCGCCACTGCGTGACGTCCGCTGCAAGGCGGTCTAGTGTCGGACTGGCTGTAAAACTGACCGTGCAGGCCTAGTAGTGCCTATAGCAACGGACGGGCTGCTGAGGAGAGCAACCAGCCTGGTCCATGACCTGGAGGTATCCGCTTCCGGTGACACTCGCCCCTGCTTCCGACATCCCCGGGGAAAGTTGACGTGAGTGGGGGGGAGGGGGGGGGGGGATTGAGGGAGTCCTGGGAGCGTATAAATTTAGCTTGACGAACCGTTGCAATGACCATGCATCAACCATGCACTACTGGCTTGATCCCTTTAAAATGTAAATCCAACCCTCTCAAATCTCCCACCCATGCATCATTCATGCAGTTTGTGAACATAACTCGGTCCTTAATCGTCATTTATCCTCTATACAAGGCTGCATGCTCGATGCGTTGATCTATGACCTGTAGCCCAAAAATGTCGATTATAGTTGTAACACACCGGTGGCACTCCCTATCTCTCCCACAGTGTGGTTTTTTGCTAAATTATCAGGTGTTAAATCAGCACAATGCTGTAGCTGCTGTACCAATAACGCGATTTCATTGGTCCCTGTAGAGCTTTCCCCAGCTGTGAACCGGAAGCACACAAAATGGTGACGATGTGGATGGATCAAACACGGGTCGAGTCTAGAGGGTGCTGCTGCCTAAACAATGCGTAATGTACGTATATGACAAGCCGTTGCCCATATAAGGCTGAAAATAGACCGAGGCGAGGAATTAGGGCCCCGATAGGTTTCAAAGTTGGAGTTAGGGCTAGGTTTGTGGTTGGGAATTTTAGGCAAGCAAAAGCACGGCCGGCAACGGCACGGGCACCAACACAACTAGACTCGACCCCGCTTCAATTGAAACAGAAACACAATACATTCACTCGAGCACCGCGAAGCCTGACCGTTGCCATAACCAGGCCGGCGGAAAGGCACGCACCCCCCCGGCCGAAAGGGCAGAGTTTTGAGGGTCTTATTGACGATAATTTTGCATTATTTTGTCATTTTTTAAGACAGCAGCTTTGAATGTAACGGTTGACCTTGCGCGCCGTCGCGTGCCCGAGCATCGCAGAGCAGTGCGCTGTTTTAATTAAATAAAAAATCGGTACGCAAAACAGGCCGAGTGTCACTTCTGTTACTTCTGTATTCTGTGGTTGTAATAAGTTCTGGCTCTCTCTCTTCTCTCATCCTCTTGTAAGTTGTAATGTTCAGCTACATTGAGCAGCAGCCTTACTGCAGCAGCAGCAGCAGCAGCAGCAGCAGCAGCAGCAAAGAAGGCACCCCGGGGTAATGCACACCCCGCGACATGTGTCGGGGTATTAGCGCAACCTTGTCATAACGTATCCACCCCGCTGAGTCTACCCCTCCCCCCCCTGCCCCCCCCCCCCATGCCCCGTTCCCCCCCTCTATATTCCCAAAGCCCCCGGCAGCGGCGCGAATTGATTTGCTAACCCCTGTCAGCGCGTGACTATTAATAAGGATAATCGGTTCTCTCCCGGGCCCCTCGGAGCGGCCCGCCAGCCCGCGCAGGCTGCTTGTAGGCCAGTGAGTGCTTGTAGTCGAGGCTGGATTAACGTGACGGGTTATCATCATCACTGACGAGCTTCAGAGAATGCGTTCCTTTGATCACTCGCCTACTTGTGCGCGCTGAAGGCTGAAGGCTGCATTGGGAGGAAAGGAGAAGTTATAACTGCAGAGCAATTCGAACGATCTTTGGTTGATGAACAAAGTGTTATGCCATTTTAGCATTGTGTTCCATTTTGAAGGCTCACGATCAATGCCATGATATCAAATATAACGGTGACACAGAATCAACTTTTTGCTTCTTCAATCAGTTTTACCCTTGCCGGTATACCAATTTTAGTCTATTATCTGGACTAGGAATTTTTTTGCGCCTGACATTGTTTCTCGATGAAAAGGGGTTGAACTAAAAGCTGCTTTTTATTTAAAGCAGTTTCATACACAGTTTCTACTAACTGGCATTCTGGTATATGGCTTAAGTCAATATAACATGAGGCTTAAATGCATAATGTATACTAATGGCAGTGCATGCAGCATTAGTGGACGCCCCCTTCCCTCACCCCCCACGATGGTTCCATCCCGTGCACGGCATATTCTGTGTGCAGTCGATAACGATTAGAATTTAGCATTGCTGCCATAGGTCTACAGGCCGATATACGACACGCGTATTTTATAGAGAATTGTGCAGCTGCGAAAAATTCATTCAAATACGCCGTGCGCTACTCTCGCACCATAATTAACATGCGAGACCAATATGTGCGCGCGTCCCGCCCATGCGCAGGTTTGGTTCCAGAACCGCCGCGCCAAGTACCGCAAGCAGGAGAAGCAGCTCGTCAAGTCCCTCGCGCCCCCCTCCTCCTCCCTCATCCCTCCCTGCGGCAGCATGATGCGCTCTCTCGCTGGCTACCCCCCCTCCAACCACGTCCGCTCCAACGGGGGCAACGGGGGCTACCCCTACCCCCCCGCCGGATCGATGAACTCCATGCACGGATGCTACCCCCAGATGATATCAAATTGTTCGCCGCCTGGCATGTCGCAGTTCTCGGGCATGGCCTGCATGTCGGCCTGTACCGGAAGCAGTATGGCGGCCGGGTCGCCGTGCAGCGGAAGCAGTATGGCGGCCTGCATGCCGCCGCCGTCAGCAATGACGTCATACGCGCAGTCGCGGCTGCCAATGTCAATGGAGTACAATCTGAATCTGGTAAGCTATTGTCGGAGGGGGAGGGGGGGGTATAGGGTGAGGGCGCAAAAGTATAGTTGAGCGAAGAATTAATTGACGCCAACAAAGTAGTATCTATACCAAAGTTTCCCAGCGTGGTTTGAGCTTTTTTTCTAGATCAAATTCGACTATTTTGGTATATACATTTTAAACCGTTTGATTAAAATCAACCAAAATTGGTCGAAATATATATGAAGCAATGAATCAAGTTATTGCGGTGAAAATTTCATTGACAACACTTATTACTTTTTGCTGTTATTGAAGAAATTTGCTTGGTATTTAATTTTGAGACACGATGTATAGTTGTTACAGGCTTATGGACTAGCTAATGTTAGATAATCGTGAGTTGTGCACCAGAGGGATGATTTTGGCGAATTGAGAAATTAGATCTTGTCAAAATTTTGGACTATGAAATCTGAAAATGGTCAAGTTCACTTAAATTTTTACTGATGTAAGATAATGTTTTAATCTCCTGTCATGATAATTCACTGATACTAACGACGCTGATCGCTGATTGGCTGCGCAGGAGTCGATGCACGACGATGATTGGTACAACCGCAGTCTCAGCGCGCTGCGCATCAACAACGCTCATCCGGGTCTCGCTGCGGCGGCGGGGGGCGGGGCCATGCTGCAGTATCAGACGTAGAAACAGACGCTAAACCGCAGCTATTTATTAATTAACGCTGCGCGGATTTGACTATTTTACTAGCTTCATTACTATAGACTGCTAGTCATCATACGCGTGGGATTTGTATCAGTGATGCCAAATTAAATATTGTACGAAAAGTAACGAACTTCAAGAGTATAACTTTTTTAATAGTCCGGTTTTTAAGTTGCAGTATGTAAGAACTGTACGCTGTATACCTCGGTCTATAGTATTTTGGTCTATAGTCTTTTGGTCTATAGTCTTTTGGTCTATAGTATTTTGGTCTATCGTATTTTGGTCTACGCTGGAAATGAAATAGCAAGAAGGTGATACAATCATGGCCTCGTGGTTTGACAGCGATATTGTAGCCAATTGTGAACATTATTGCTAGGTCTACAGCCAAAATTACGATTATTATCAATAGCCTATGTGTGAATTTCCGCGGAGGTGTATTGGCGTACACTGGATACACTGGACTGCTCTATGTTATGTGAGCTATATATAGTTGTCGGTATTTTGTGCCAATATTTTATTTAAGCTCGCGCAGAATTATAGACTAACTTATTCGCGAATTTGTTCAGTAAATATGGTTTGGATTTCAGTTTCAAGTAATACAGCATTGCTCGACGTGTATATATTCTAACAGTAGGCACCACGGCGCGTGTCGTCAATGCTACGTGCTTATGCGTGGCGCGGGCCCGTAGTACAGAGCTATAGCCTGCATTTACGCGACAGATATTGAGAACGGGGGAGGTCGTGGGGTGTGGATAAACCTTTGAAACAAATAGGACTATAGAAAATATACCCTTTTCCTTTGCAGAAACAACCATGATCTTCCCACAATTTGACCCGCAATCATCTCGCTCAGCGAGTGTTGTCGAGGATCGCGTTGCACCATTCGACTGACTTATGCATCTAGATTTCTTTGGTTAGCAATTTTTGCCTGTTAATAATCATAAGATTGTTGTATAGTTTGCCTTTTCATGTTCCTAATATAAGCTTAGTCGTTGCATGCAGCCTAATGAAATGTTTGCGATCAAGCCTGCACGCGCTGCACGACTTGTGTTTGAAGGCGCGCTGTGGCGCAGTAGCGCGTCTTATATACATAGATTTTACATTGCCTTCTCCCTTTGACGCTATAAGCTTGCATACTGTGGGCGATATAGAGTTTCTCAAGAGTCCGCGCAATTCGGTCGTATCCCTCGCGGAAGGCTATACGACTGCAGCTCGCGTCAACCAGTCCTTGCCCGGCTCATATACCAACCGCGGGGGCGGGGAGGTTGGGGGGGGGGGGGGTGAGGTTGAGGGGAAGCATGCGAGACTCAGCACTAATTCAATTTCACTGCGCATCCAACAATCACCCCCCTTTCCCCCTCCTCCTCGCGGTTGAAGGTTCCATGCATCCCGCACCCCACCCGCTGCGGTTTCACCTCTACCACCACGTTCCCTCTCCTCTCCCCTCTCTCGTATCAACACAAGTCCAAATATCGGAGCATTACGGCTACGATGGGGACTCCTTGAGACTTTACTACACTTTCCGTCTCGTATTTGATTCACTTCGTATATTATAATCCATCACGCGCCTGCAGGCTATAGACAGAAATGAAAGCCCATGATGCGCGCGCATAATCTATAATACTAGTCGGCCTTTAGGTCCTATAATTTAACACCTCCAGTTGCAAAGCAATGAATTAAAAACGCTTGTAAAATGAATAGGCGCGCAAAAGTAAAGTGCGGATGAAATTGGGGAGGGGGTTATACAATATCCGATCGTCTAGATGTCAAAAACAATTAGTCTCCTCTCATCTGAAGCAATAAGAGCAAAGAAGCTCTGTTAAGAAACCCTGCAGTGTGCATGTACAAAACTTCATTTCCCGTCCAGATAAAAGTCGAGGTGTAGGCCTATAGGCCTAAATAAAAAACTACACGCATTTTGGACACTTTGATTTCCAACTCGATAGGCTTACACTACTAAAACCTTGACAGACAAAAGTCTGAGACTGCGGAACAGTCTATAAATTATATAGGCTTATGGGCTATTTCGCCGGTTACATTGCTTTAGGTCACATTTCTACGCAGTCAAAAATCTACCGCGGAATCCGCCTCAAGGGACTTTCAGACTTTGCAACCCTATATCGCGCAGAGCCACGGCCAAGAGTCAGGACTGCGCGGACGCGGAAGAAAGTCTCCTCTCCGCCGCACACGCTCGACGCATCGCCGCCGCAGCGTATACGCGTGACGCGAGCGCACGCAGCGCGGCACGCAGCGCAGCGCAGCGCAGCGCACGCTTGTCTAATGCAATTAGGCGCGGACGCTAATGCTGAAAGAAACATCAGACACGCGGCGTCCTCCCGGGGAGCGCTACCGCGCTGCAGCCCACTGCGCATGCGCGCTGGAACGCAGGGGCGGGACGAGGGAAAAGTGGGGAGGGGGTGAGAAATTGACGCAACGAAAATTTTCGAGCCGCGCAATATTTGTGCTGTTCCAAATGTAGACTAATGTAGGCCTTTAGGCCCTCTAAAGTATTTGATGCGAAGTAAAGCGTAAATATTGAAAACTCATTCAACTGCTTGTAATTTTTAAAGGCTATTGGCCTAGTCTTTTTTGTTGATTGCAATGTTGATGCATTTCTCGTACATACACAGTATTGCAGGCAACGAACTGATGGTGATATAGTATTGCAGGCTTGCCTGTCGTACCGTATCACAGTGTCATAGTGATTCTTGTTTCTGCTGTTGCAGATTCTATTATCTTAAACGTCAAGAAACTATGCAGGCTAGCCTCTTTTCGAAACTACACATTCCGTGTATTACTACACACAAGATTACACCCTAAAGTGCCCCGATCTCGGTTCATTCCGACACTCTATACCGGGCCCAGTTTGTCGTGTATAGCGGTCAGGACGCAGCTGCGTCGAGACCCGCTAGCTCGAATGGACGTCAAGGGGAATTTTCAATTCTGAGCAGCGATCTTGAGGCTCGACTGACGGGCTGAGCACTGCGGAGAGCGGACGGAAAGAGAAAAACGTCGAAAGAGACATTCGTTTGATGGGGCTCGGAGAATTGAGGGTAAGAAGGTCATGAGCCAGCGTGTCGGAAAAACAGACCGAATTATCGAAAAGAAATAACTTGCAATGTGGGCGACAGGCTTTAGTCATAGGTCCCCTGCAGGCCGGGGAACAAATAATTGGTTTGCAGCCCAAAGCACCCCGGGCGAGTCGTAAAAAATTACTAGCCTAAAGAAGGGGAGGGATTTTGCGCGGGCTCCTTTGAAGAGAACCCGACTGTAGGCCCATATAATCTTAGTGCTTCCCACGATCTCTAAACTACCAAAAAGCTTTAGTCATAGATTTAAAATTTATTCGTACCATAAGCGAATAAATTTCTATCCAATTCATGCTCCCTCAGAGCGTATTTTACAAGTTGTATGTGGAAGATATTTTGCAGCCGTACATTCTCTGCCGTTCTAAAAGTTGGCACTGCAGTCCATATCCATAGAGAATTGGTGAGCGAGGCGGGGGGGGGGGGAGAGGGGGATCACTTAGTTCGGGGTTTTTTCTCCCGCGCTATGCGAGCGGGAGGGAGGTGGGTGCTAACCAGTGGTGAAAGTAGGATTGAAGAGGTAGTGGAGCTCAACCCAAAAATTTGGCGACGGAGCTTAATATGAGGTGGCGGAGCTGAATATGAGGTGGTGGAGAGGTGGCGGAGCTGAGCTCCGGTGAGCTCCCCCTTACTTTCACCACTGGTGCTAACTGAGCCGCTTCCCGAGCGTGCAAAGTTCACGTGCGATTTGACATGGCCGAATGACAATGTATTACTATTTGGTATTTTTGGAATTTGGCAGTGAGTCAATCGAAGCCCAACAATTACACTGGCGCTGCAGTTATTTCCTACACACAAGAAGTTACTAGGTCAATGTATCAAATAAGGTTTCTATAGATATTGTTGTTGGCTTTATGCTGTGTGTTATATAGGTAAACATTTCATAGCATTGTGGCATGTCATACTTGCCACGATCATGATTGTGCTGCTGCCAAGTGCCAACATCAGACAGTCGAGTTCGAGCGAAAGGGTAAGTGTGGCGTCGTCTAGCGAATCCTTCAACTCTCGATATGTTACGGTATTCGATAGGACCGCTGCACGCATGTAGTTCTGTGGACGTACCAGAATGCCGACTGGATTGTGTCGCCATCTACTGAATAGATGCCAACTTCTTCAATGGCTTTCTCAATATCCAGTATACCGACAGCAAAAAACCAGACTAAACTATACGTATATGTTGTATAATTTTTTTCTTGTCAGTTCTAAGGTTTGATTTTAATCGCTAAGCATGTGGAATTCTGATTTGTGAATTGGTATCACTGCCTCCTCCCGGAAACAAAACAAAGAATATCAATAACAATCCCGCTTCAAGTAATGCTTGGGCTCGTATAGTACGAAAATCCTAAGGCAAGTATTTTTTCAAACTAGACTTACCCAAATCAATGTACAATGCTAAATTTGACGCTCGTTCTGCAAAAATAATACGACCGCTTCAATAGCCTGATATTCGTAGGATCATAAATAGCTTTGCATCGCCACAAAACGACATCCGAACAAAATACAAGCAAACAATTGAAGTAAATGACCAAAACGTGATAACGCAATGCTTTAATTCCCAGCCCAGTCAGGAAAATTCTCGAGGCCTCTCCTCGGTTAGAGTTCCACACATCAACGATGGTCTTTCGGTGAATATCTCCGGGGAATCCTTCATGTGATTCGCCATTCGTTCCCCCCCGCCCACTCCCCCCCTACAGTCCACCGTCACAGCCTTACCCTGATTTCTAGCCCTTTCCCCAGTTCTTCCGAGTGGAGATCTAACCGGAGACCTTCCGCTATAATTACGCGCAACTGGAAAACATTCGGGCGGCTTACAAACCGAAGCGGAAGCAGCGGCGGAGTGGTGACAAACGCAGCTGGAAAAATCACCGCGACGGGACACGAGGGAATTCTCAGCGCAAACAGTTGGAAGCGTTTTGGGGAATTTTCTGACGGAACCCGCAGATGTCGCGTGGACTGTACCAAGAGATTCCGTCTGACATCCGGCCGACCTGGGTAAATCCGATCTTTTGATGGAAACCGTAGATCCTACGTTGTTTGTTCCACAAGGTCTTACACTAAGATCAGCGGTAGATTCTGCGCAACCCGCCACGGGATATCTTCTTGTGGATTCTGTATATCCTAATCCTACAGAAGCTACACCGGGAGATTTCCTACTAGAATCCGAAGGCCTGCTTGCTCCAAATATTCCCGGGTTGCTTGTACTTATTTCAACATTCGGGGTGTACCCTTCCATCCGACCCCTCAAATCGACCCCCGCCTCAAAATCTAAATCCGGCGACGTGACTGAAACAGTCGCTGGCGACAATATTTCTTCCGCAGCTAAAAACTTCCGACCGCACGGTGACGAGCTACCGACGCTGCTCGAAGGAATGGGACGGTAAGCGGTCCGTGACGTCACACGCTGCGACTGTGACGTCATGCTACTCACAGAAAATCTGCACCGCCGGAATCCCTCGCAGCCCCTCCCCCCAGTGGGTGAGGGGGACGGCTCAATATTCCACGGTGACGCCTGCTCCTCCAACGCCAAGGGCTGCAGGGGAGCCGTTCCCGTATTCCCCCGAGCCGTCTCCCTCTCTAGAGACGCTCCCATATCTTCTCTTGCCGTCCCCATCTTCCCCCTCGCCACCCCCTCTTCCCCCCTCACCATTCCAGTCTCCCCCCTCGCTATTCCCATGTCCCACCTCCCCGCTTCCGTTTCCTCCCTCGCCGTTCCAATCTCTCCCTTCCCCATCCCCGTCCCCTCCCCCCTCGAAGCGTGCCCAAAGTTGGTCGCAAGGGACGTGCTGGCCGACTGGACGGTGTGGAGGGCCCTGAAGGCCTCCTGGAGGAAGGGGCGGGGGCGCCTGCCGCGGCCTCTGCAGCGGCAGCGGAGGAGCCGCGCGAAGGCGTGGCGAAACTGGCGACTTGAGCAGGCATAGATTACGGGGTTCATGAGGCTGTTGCAGTAGCCGAGCCAGAATATGAACTTGAAGAGGAAGGCGGGGGGCGCGCAGGCTGCGCACAGCGCCTCTGAAAGATATCAAGCGTGTGGATGCGTTAATTTAGCCACAATGGTGGTATGAAACACATTGACAAATAAATCAATATTACAACAGCCCTGTAATTGAATATAATGTACATTACCGACACACAGAAGTGTTTAGCTATCAGGCTGTTAAACAACGTGACATTGCATATTGTGCAATGTAACTTGATCTAGCTCCTTCTTGGATTTAAAATAGTTCTTAATCTCTCTATTATTATGTGATGTTAACAAATCCAGATTACAAAACACTTTCAAATAATTAAAAAACAAAAAAGTGTAAATCGATTTTTAGCTAAAGATGCGTTATCCAAATAATAGACTGTGTGCTTCAGGATATTATTTTTAGAACGAACTCAAAACATAGCACAACGTCATAAATTACACAATGATGACTCAAACTCTCCGACGGAGCATTATTGCACAAGCGCTTTTGCGAATTGCACTTCACTGATACACGCTCCAATAACCAATGCCAGCCAGCGCCCCGCTGATATTACAGAATAACCTGCGATAAACACCGCCATCACCGCGCACTGACATAATTCGTTCCAGAACTCTCACATCGCGCTTCGGACACCGACAATATTGAAGAAGCGCGTCGGAATCAGACGCACCGCGTCAGTATACGACCGTTTTATTGAAACACACACGTCGTGTGCATGCAGGCAGTAATGTATGCAAGCAGTGCAAGCGCGCTATAATCATTATAATCATTAAAATTATAGCATCGGTTTGACGATAGACTCGACTCGGAAGGGCTGTACGACGGGCCTTTGATTTGCCGTTTGATACTGCCGACATGTTATATCGATCTACATGTGTATGTCAATCGTGACTTGCGTGAAGCTGTGTTAAGATAGCGACCAAGGTCGAGGTCATAGGCTGGCCAATCAGCGCGCATCGCGAGTTTAAGATCCAGCCGTGGTTCACGCGGGCTGGTTGGTCAGCGTCTATCTAGCGATCTGAATCTCGATATTAGAGCCTAACACACGTGCATACAACCTGTAGAGCATCAGTCGCGAATGCATAGCCAATTGATCGGCAGCTTGCGGACGGCTGTCAACAAAGTATGCAGTTACTATACCCAGCCTTGAATCCCTAAAACTAACTCTATAAGTCTACATCCTTCCACTTTTAAAGTCTACTTACACTGTATACCTTAACTCATGTTTTTATATTTGAAATTCTTCAGCTGGCTCTTATCGTCCGCGGTGTCTGATAGCCTGATTATGAACAGACACCTTATTTCATTTTATGCGAATGCTCAGATTTGCTCGCCTTTATGATCTCAATGTTGGCTCCTCCTCCACCCACCTAGTCTGCTATCCTTCAGCCTTTCATCGCCGCACTTATCTTCTGATTCGACACCATGCAGCAAGGTGCCAAGCCCAGGCCTGACTTGTGTCAGGTATACGGTGTACGGTGCATGGTGAAGAGTATCGTAGGCCTACAGAACCGTACTACAGCGGTGTAGGCTACTTGAAATACGTGCGGAAAAAGGAGCATTTTGTAAGGCGATTCACATGCAAAAAATTAATTAAATGGATTGTCATAAGGGACACGTCAACTTCATCGCCGTAAATCTGATTTCTGTGTTTTATCCTCCGATTCCGAGACTTGAAAGTTGATATCAAAGCAGACGTGGCCTCAAGGTACAATGTAGCCTACTATAGTAGCGAGCACAACTGCTTACCTAGCTTACCTTCCTTAAGCTGACGAGCCGAGAAATTAACTATAAAACCAACCAACGACCGAGCCGAGAAATTAATTCTAAAACCAACGACAACGCGGGAAATTTAACCCGGGACAACTGGCGCATAAGCATCTAACCACAAGGCCACCGTTCGCTCGCTTGCTTTTATCTCTCGATAATTTTTCGTTCTTCCCCACGAGCAATTAGGGTAAACTCCACGGACGTGGGGAATAGAGTCTCTCTCAATTACCCTTCTGTTCGACCAAAGGTCAACCTTGTTCAGCCCTCGAGTCCCGCGGGTGCTGTTCAACGTCAGACGTGACGTCACGCCAGTCTCTACGCGCAAATGAAAACAGATCGCGTGACGGCTTTGTCAGTGGCGTCACCGTGATTCGAAATCTGCGAGCGAGAAAAAACAAATGCAGCTTTGGCCAGCGTCTAGACCGTATACGCGAACATTTCAATCGGTTAGCAAACTCACATGCATGTAGGGAAAGCGAGGGGAAGAAGGTGCAGAAACAAGAAGTAACAAAACGTGTCCCGATTTCTAAACTGGATATATATTTTTGAAGCTTAGGCCCACGCTCCCGGAAACCTGAATTTCAACTGGGGTTGTATATCATTACAATCCTAAATAACTGGAGCCCGGCTTAAAATGCTGGGAAGGGGAATGTTCTTGCGTCCTCCTCTGACAAAATTCAAGGGAATGCGTCTCCCCCGCCCCTTCAGAGCTTCTTATGCGTAGTATGAGCTTGTTCATACGCTCTGGCCTATCGATTACAGTGTCGGTCGAGTCTTCACTGTAATACAAAGTAGGCGCGGCCTTGAGAGATTACACGCAGCGCGACACTGAAGGTGCTTATTCTGTCAAGGCTGCAGCGATCAGTTTTATTGTGGACTGTCCCGCAGGACTGCTGCGGAGCAGCTGTCAACGATTTGTTACTTAGGCTAAATGGACGCGCTTCTGAAGTAGCCACAACTTCCCCACTTCCCCACTTCCCCAAGATCCACAACGTAATTCAATAAATCGTAGTTCATCAACGCCGAATTTTTGACTTATGCGATTGACAGCGATGACTAAATTTCACTCCAAATTAGGGCTGGGCTACACTTCATATTTGCATCTTGAAAAGTATGTAGCCTAGCCCGTATAGCGTAGTAAACAAAACACTGGGTTGTTATTCGCCAAACTCATTTAAAATCGACGCAGCAGGGTCTCAATTTATAAAAAGACATTTTTGATGCCATTGCCGCTCACATTACCTCATAAACCCTTCGTTATACTTCAGTTATACCAGGCCTACCGCGCGAACAAAGTTGCTCTCTATTTCATGCAGGTAAAAGTAAAACTACGCACGTTTGTTCTATACGCTAAAATTGGTTAACCGAGCCACAGATAAATTTATGTGAACTTTTTTCGTCAAAAGTGAGAAACAGGCCTAACGCAAAAAAACCCACCAATTTAAAGACAAAAGCGTATGCCTTAACCTGCGCAGCGACTTTGAAACGTGTTTTATAGTCTAACGATACAGCCAAAGGTTGCTACCATCCTTGACAATTACCGAGCAACCGTCGATAATTTGATTTTGTTTAAAAGACAAGCAGGCTCGAGGCTCTGTAGGTCGAGTGCGTTGGTCAATTCTTCACCACTAAGCAAAAACCACGCTACATGCAGCCTAAATCTACATCGGACTGACTAACAAGGACTTGACAGCAGTTTGTTTTTTAACTGCTCCCACCAGTCCCATTAGTATAGAGGCTACACTCGGCCATCAAATGTCGGTTTGAAGCGCTGAAGAGCCTACTAAGCGCTGGAAGGCTTGGAAGGTTAGATAATTGACTAGTTCCCTGTACCTCAGAGATGACAATACCCGAGAGGATAATCCGTACGCGCCGCGCGATGCTACCGAGAACGCGTACCATAGTTGTTGGTGTTCGACCTGTGCACTGCAGGCTTGCTTGATTGTAACTGCCTCCATGCCCCGACTGGTAAACTGTGTATAGTAGCCACGACAGTTTAATTTGATGTTTCCCAGTTCTCACATCGCGTAATTTTAACTTTAATCACTGGCAACATAGACATAGCTAACAGGAGAATATTACGAGCTAAAAATGCTGATTGTAATCAGCAACCTAACCTACATGTCAGTATGCGTTATATAAACCCATCTAGCCTTTAAAAACTTTACAAAATCGTACGCATCAATGATTACAATTTCAAGGCAGCCTAACCGTTTACACGCTGTCACACTGGATATAGATCAGATTTGTACGGCGATGACAGGGCTTTTCGTTCAAAAACCAAATCCTTCTCGAGCACTTTGCTCCCCGTTTACGACGCTGGTAAATCAAGGAAGGAAAAGAATGAGCGGCAATGCAGACAGCGCAGGCCACAGCCTAGGCTCTATAGGCTATGCTAGGCTATAGGCTATGCTAGGCTATAGGCTATGCTAGGCTATAGGCTATGCTAGGCTATAGGCTATGCTAGGCTATAGGCT
>JAQIWG010004927.1:0-15266 GCA_034695025.1 Chamaedrilus cognettii | reverse complement strand
AGGATTTAACCCACCTTTTTGCATAGGCTAAATCCTGAACCACCATTAAATCCGTGTTGGAGAAACCAGCCCTAAATATATTCCAGTATATCAGATGGGGGGACAGCTGGCAGGATTGATTTTGTAATAGGATTGAAAAAAAATAAGGCAAAAAAGGAAGTCTTGTAGCAGATCTTTTTTATGACCAGGAACGGGCGATGCTCAATACTTTTCCACACTGCAGGTTACCATGACGACGTACGGAGGGATTCTCTTGATGGTTACCGCGGCGACGCGTTGTCGAGGAGAGACTCCTCGATGGAGACCGGTTACCGTGACGACGTCGTGAGGGGGCGCGGCGGCAGTGTTGCAGACTACACGGACTCGGTGTTGCTAGGCAATGCCGCCGGCTATGGAAGCGGGTCGGGTCACGACAGCCGGCAGCTCAGATTGGTTGGGGATGGTGGACCAATGGGACGCGGTGGCGGAGGGGGTTCGGAGGGGCTTAGGCGCTCAGAAGCCGGTCGGTATTTTGTTGAATTTTGGATTGATTTCAGGTTTTGATTTTTTAACCTTAATTTTGAAACAGCTTGCATCTAAGAAAAAACAGAGGGTTAAAGTGATGCGTATGACTTTTTGTGTAATTTGTATTATTTTATGAGTTACAAGAGACGTAGTGGACCATAAGCCTTCTGCCGACATGTCTACTACTGTTAAACCTTGCAATTTAGTTCCACCGGTTCTATTATATCATCAGATTTTGTGCTGATGTGTTGGTAATAAGGGTGCGGGAAGATGCAGCAAAAATAAACCTTGTATATGTGAGAGTTTTGACAGTTTTCCCTCTGATGCAGACCCCGCGTTTGACGCTAACCGCGGTGGCTACGGGGGCGCGGGGGGCGCTGGCCCTCCCCGGGGGGGAGATGCAAGGGGTGGGGACCGATATTCCCCTGGTCGGTCCAACGGGGGTACAGATGATGACTCAACTGTTCAGCGCAGCGGGGGATCAAGGTCACAGTCCTCCACCCCCACGTCCACAGTCAGTACCACTCTTCTTCTGCTTCTTTGGTCTGGTATTTAAGGACGCACTCTGAGTAACTATGACTGTTGGCGTTCAAATGTTAGTAACTGCCCAGAGCTCAGGCTGGGTTTTATTCTGTTTGCGCCAGAATCGTTCCCCAATTACACAAACTAATTTTTTTCTTATTTTTATTGCATTAATATTATTATAAGCATGCACGCTCTCGATTTGCAGCTACAGTTTAATTGGTTTCAGCTTTCATAGAGAGATACAGACGAATGTTCAGTCAGAAGTATTTCCGTTGTAGCCGAATTCTGTGAAATTAGTTTTAACTGCTTGCTGTCGAATATTTGGGTACTTAGAAGGGCTTGGGCTAAATGACTGGTGTGATGCGTCATTCCTATATACAATTTGCATGACGTATCTGACAGCTTTTTCTATACTATATCCTCACTGTACTATAGGGATATTGTAGCATATGGGCCGATTTTGTTTCAGACTTTTGACTTTGAGCAGGGGTCTGCCCCCGGGGGGGGCGGTGGATTTGACGAAGTGGGTGGGGAAGGGCTGCGACCCCCCCGCAGCGGCTCACTCCCCCACCATGATCCGTGCAGCAGAGGCGAAGGTAATTTGAAAAAAAAATTGAGTACATGTGCAATTTCTTATCTTTTGATAATCCACTGTTTGGACAATTAGCGGTAGCATCATGGCAAGTTCAGGAAACATTTTAGGGTGGTTTGCAATAGAAAAAATTGCAATAGAGGTTTTAGTGCAATAATGCAAATTTAAGCGAGGGTGTCAAGGTAAGACATTAGCTTAAGAGTAGAGCTACAGTATCAAATGTAAGACCTTAGCTTATGAATAGGGTTAAGCTGTGTTCTCTTAAATTTAGCCGTACGTACCTGGTTACCGTTGGAGCGAAAAGCTAGAAATGGCGGTGTCGACACTGTTTTTACAATTTAAACTGTTTGCTTTATTAGTGTTTTTGCCTATTTTTGCCTCCTTTCAAACTATCATGATCGTAAAAATTGTGGAATTTCTGTGATCTAAAAACAATACGGACTAATGTTCTACATTTGCTTTTAGTATGTAATCTTTGCATACTGGAGGATTACATACTAATCCTCCACAGAATCGCTCCCCCTTCTCTAGTCGCCTTTTATGACTCGTTCGGAAAGCTCTGGGCTGCAAGTCAGAGGTATAGACGAATGACTTGCTGTAGTCTATACCTCAGCAAGTCAGGGAACAAAGAATGGCCTTGCAGCCCAGAGCATTCCGGACGAGTCATAAAAGGCCACTAACGAAGGCCACGTTCTGTGGCGGACCTCTTATACAGAACCGGACTGTCGTAGTCTTTGCTACTCACGCACGATCCTTAAAAACTCCCTTAAAAAAGAAAACTGCAGGTCTGTGATCAATAATTATATATCAAACACACGTGTGTGTGTTTATTTAACCTGTGTGTTGTTCCGCTTGATTGTACAGCTGCGGCCGCCCAGTCACGCTCCGCCGACTTCCTATCCTACGCGGCTTCGGCCGTTTCGTCGGCCATGTTGCCCCCGCCCCTCGTGGGTGGAGGGGGCTACGCCTATTCCACCGCCCCTTCCGGTGGGGGACCCACCGACCCCCCCTCCGGCGACTCGGGCAGATTTGGCACGGCTGGGGAGCCGCGCGGAAGTCACATGAAGCCGGATTTTGCGCTGAAAGCCGCGGCGTTTGGGAGGCCAGGGGGAGGTGGGGGCGGTGGCTCGAGTTTCGATTCTGAGGAGGGGGAGGGTTCTGACGATGAGGAAAATTGAGGGAGGGGGACGTCGGTTTTGGCGGGCATAGCGAAGTGGCAATCGTTGGTTGGAAATAGGAACGAGGGGGCAGTTAATGTTGTGTTTTGTTAGCCGATGCAGTTCTTCAGGGGTTTGAAGTTATAAGGGGTGTATTGCTGGGGTAGTTTGCTATCAGACGGTCCTTGTACTGTGAGGATTGATCCTTTGTAAGGGACTGTTGTTGACACTATGTGCGTTTTGTTTGAACAAATTGCATTTAATGATGTTGAGTTAGCGCGAGATGGTTATTTCCTAAGCTGAATTTAATATTTGGTTTTGTGAGGTATTAATCCCGTGAGACATATCTTGTGATAGGCACTCGTGTGTGTGTTGTTGTGTGGCAGGACTGTATTCTCATTGTGTCTAGGAGTTCACTGCATGCACCATGCAAGCTGAGTTAATATAACTCGGCTTGTGCGGTGCATTCAGTGAACCTAAACCCTGTTTGAAATGGTTACGATTTGTTGCTGCTACATAACATACAAAATCGGGGGAATTGGGTCTTGATCCTAATCTCAGATTAAATCTTAGCGCTTGATTGTGAAATCAGGCATGAATGATGATTGGGCGACATTCTTCTTTCGGCGCTAAAATGAAAGTAATCGAAGGGTTTTTGGCCTGCGGCGTGAAACTCTGATGTTGTGAACATGATATTTGTCCAAAAGAGCGTAATTGTACGACATTGTTATTGTTGTATGTCATGAGAAATGTGTAAATTGTCCAACGCGTCGTTTAATTTTAACTAATTTTCACTTCTGGACGGCAAACCAGAGGCATTGATGCGCGTTTATATCGATTGTTTTTGTTTTTTGTTGAAATAATGTTGTAATCCGTATTTTGTGCGATATTGGGCTAACAAATATTGATGCAGAATTACCTGCTTTTGTACGCGGGCAAAAAGATACACAAAGAACATTTAACAATCAGAATCATAGTGGTGAGTAGATGAATGTTTGTCGTTTTATCAACACTATTTGCATTTTGCTGACCAGAGGCCTGATTCACGAATGTACTTGCAAAAATCTTACTCGGACTTGAGAATAAAACCAGAATCTGATGCAAATTATTCGTGAATGAGCCCCTAGTCTTTGTATCATATTATTATGGGTAATCAGTGGTGTTTGTGACGTTGTTGTGTGTACATGTAGAGGCAATAGTTATAATTGCTCTTTGTGCGATATATTAGAAGAGGTAAGTTTGCGTGTATTAAGCGAGTCGCCGAGTGAAGCCGTGTGTGCTACTGAAGAGGGTAAATGGTTGGAGTCGGATGACCTTCGGTGTCCTACGACCGTTTTAAATTTTTTACCCAGTTTTGTAGATCGCTATGGCGCCCGGACGCATCGTTTGCATTCAATATTGTTGTCTGTGTATGAACGCTTTTACCGTGAAACGCCATGTCATATCCTGGTGTCATAATTCCCATTGTATTCATAGTCAGCATTCGCCTTGGAACTGATTGGTGTGTAGCCTGCCATGCGGCTCTCGCCAATGATAGAGTGTCGTATCTTGGATACGTAATTCGGCTTGTGTGGCATATAGATGATATTATTGGTGTAAGTGCAGCCATGTTCCCTCATGCTGGATGCAGAATACCGATAAATGTGCTCCTCACCATATGTCAGCATTCAATGTCCACTAGGTACGACCCTTCGTCGTTAAAATTCCATTGGCGCCTTCTATGTCATATCCTGTTGTCATGAATTACTACTTCTCCGCAGGGATCGATTCGGACTAAAACAACTGATAGATTTGATGACCCAAATTTAATAAAAATGCCATAATTTTTGCAACCAATGGCCAAAAATACCCTAATATTTTCCAAGTTTTGAGATTAACTGGGGAGGTTCAACCCCCCAAACCCCCCCTCCCCCGGGCAAATCAAACTCTGTCTCTCCTGGAGTAGCGTATCATATTTGAGTGTTGTAGTAGTTGTAGGCTTGACTCAGTCTGACATGGCTGGGTGTCATATTCTGGTTGCATGATCATCGTTCAGTTCAAGCGGCGTACAATCAGTTACAACATGTGAGATGTCAGTTACAGCATGTGAGATGCTTTGTATGCGACGAGTGAGTACCTGCAATTTACGTGACGCGATGGGTAACGATAGTGTGTTACAGTGTGTAACAGTGTGTAACGATCACGCGTGTTAAAAGCGCGTCACGCACAGCAGCGCTTATTGCATGGAGCGATGCACAATAATTCTTTAATGATCATCACGGCATGATACACGCGTTTTGTTCTTTGTTTTAAATGATTCATTGCAAGTTAGAGAAAATAGCGTATTTGGAAACACGATATTAGAATTTTTTATAATGTTAAGGAATGAGTACATCTGGAGTATTTTTATTGGTTGCCGTCTGCTGTATCCTTTTTCTGCTTTTGCTCTTACTTGCTCGTGATTGGTTACTTGTTGTCCTCTTAAAGCACGTTGCATCCAATAGCGCGCTTGTTTGAGTTGCTATGCAAATGTTGCTGTGTAGATGAACTTTAGTATCCTGCGCAGGTGCAGTGAGTATTGATGAAAGAAGCCGAACAGTCGCTGTTGAGTTGTTCACATTTTGCGCGATTCTTTTTGAGTTTTAGTTGTTTTTTAGCTCTGGCTGTTAGAATTTTTTATGATCGTCGAACTAGTAAATTTCTACGAAAAATCATGCATTGACTGCCCTGCTATGCAATCTGTAGCACGCTGCTGCTCGTAGCTAACCACACAGTAGCTGCTTATTGATAAAGCATAGATGCAAGAGTTTAGTGTTCACTCACAGCATAGGCTATTAAGTGTGCTAGCAGATATTGAACTGACTAGTGACTAGTTGTGATGCGCGAGGCATGAGCTTATTACCCTTTGATGTTTATCGGCTGTTATCCGTTTGCCTATGAAGCCGATATTGGAAGCGGATATGTGTTGTGTTTGTGCTACGAGTCCTACGATTACGATGATATTGTCACTATTCCTTTATTCTTCCAGCTTTTGTTGATCGCGTTAGCGGCTTTATTTCCGGATTGGTTGCGTGTTACTGTCATTTTGTGGTTTCCTTGCTTTCCTTGTTTATCCGCCGCTGTGTGGAGGATTTTTCTGTATCGGGGCTATAGATGCAGAGGAATCTACTTGACAGTCGTTGTTGTAAAACCTCCTATTTCAATATTGAACATAGTTGTGCTTTCAAAATAGTTTTGTAGTTTTGCATGACCTTACTGAATCTTGTAACTCTATCTATCGATCCGCTATTTATATTATTTGATTTTAATGCGTATAGCGAATAAAAGAGTCCTTCCAATTTGCATTGAAATCACTGAATGGGGATCGTTGATAAATATAGAATTACGAGATTTTACAATGACGAAACTCATCCTATCTACTTACTTAATGTCCCTTGCTAATTTCTTGCTACGCAGTGATCCAATAGAAACGTTAAATCGGAATTGTCGGACACTTCATGAAGTGTAGGCAAGTCTGTTAAGGCAAGTCTGTATCTATAAAGGTGGAACTTGAGCGCATATCACAGGCCTGATGAACATCAACCATGATTTGTTGAAATTATCTGCAAACCTATTAGCATTGTGGGAGTTGTATGGTAGTGCGATGTGGGCCAAACGTTTTTTGGGACCAATGCGTTCCAAAAAAACATGGTGCTCCAGCCATTGGTTAAATTAGATCACCAGTATACTTGCGTTATTTTAAATTATGAAGCAATCTTCATGCTAGCTTTAGGATAGCCTACATCTTGGCAATTTGAGCAAATTTTTCTCCAGTTTATAACCTATTGTAGGTCAGATTCTTTTTGCATGTTAACTATAAATAGTCGGAAGCCTTGGAACCCTTTATTTGAATCGTTCCCTTTGCGGATGACTTGTAAATATCCAGTATCGTGTGCTATCATCCGCTATGACGCATTCATGGCATATTTCTTTGTTAATAAAAGCTTTAAGTTTTTACGTCCGTGCAACAAGCAGCGTTTAATTTGAACGGTCCCACTGCTAAGTTCTGGAATCTGCTTGTATGAAGTTGTTTTGTTTCAGTTGAGTTTTTTACACAATGTCAATTCGATGCAGGTGAATGCTTTCTAGGCTTTAGATGTGTAGGTCTGATGTCTATATTCATCGAATGCCTCATGTGCTTGGATATCTTTGTTTGTTAAGAAATTATGCAATAAATTATTTTTAGTATGCATTTAACCAGATTGAAGGGTATATAAAATTAAGAAAGGTTTTATAAAGTGCACATGTTTTACTAATCTTTAACAATTCTGAGCTAGAACGAGTTAAGTGGCTCATACTGTTGTCATCCAAATGGCCTTTTTTTAATTTAATCAATTAGTGCAATATTGTGAAGCGTTTTTGATAATCAAGAGCTTGTGAAGAAGTAGAAGTTATATATGTTCAATTTAATAAAAGTCTAAAGTTTTTAAAGTTTAATAAAACCGCTATTGGTCAATGACATCGATCGACAAGCGTGTAGTTCATTTGACTATTCGGAGAATGATTTCTTTGATGCCCTGATGATTCTAGCTGACTCGATGAGTCTCATTGTTAGTGAAACACTGTTCATTAACTTCAACACAGATCGAGTTTAATGAACTTTGTACTTGGTTTTGAGATTACAGCATCTACACGTATGTAGCTGTTATGTAACGTTTCACTGTTCAAATATTGTCATTTGTACCACCTCTTGTGTGTAAGAAAGTCGTGCGACCACACTGATAACTAATGCCCATGTTGTTCAGTGGAATGTTAGGATTTTGATCTGCGATTAACATCTTGATCTAAGATTAGGGTTTGGATCTAAAATCAAGATGGGGGCAACCCGTCGCGTAACGTGAATTAAATTCTAGGTCAAATCTTACCGCACTGATTGCGCAATAATCTGATGATGACGTCATATTTTCGGAGGAACATTTTTATCTGAACAACTGTCTATAGGTGACATTAATCTTGATTAATTTCCATATATGAATGCACCAACAAATAAAGCATAGATCACCCTGTGTCTGATGAACATGGCATTTTTATTGATATGCTTTGACTAGATGTGTGAATCAAAGGTAGAGTGAATAAAGGCGTAAGTTGGAGCTAAGTACACAGTAAACCCTTAGTCGGATATTTTAGTTAAAATGCACTTTGCGACTTTGCTAAGCAAAGCATCCACTTCAGCCTCCTCCTCGACACGCAGCGAGCCTCGGCGAGTCTGTCTGACATGGCGCTATTTTGAAGCTTTTTCATCATTTTTCTACACTGTAATTAATGCAGCAAAACCAATGAAGTAATTTAAGAAAACAAAGTTGAGAAGTTGTTGATGAATGGTGGAGCAATGGCGGCAGGAGGGAGAACCGTTGAATCGTTGCGTTATTGTTATTCCGTGTTATGTTTGATTCTGTAGTAAGATGTATATTTGAAGCGACGATTTTAGATATTATGCAATTCCGAGTTTTGTGCGCATAGCTGTAAATGTTGTCACCGATGTATTGAAGAAAATCTTTGTAAGGTATGCGCTGCTTAAAATATGAATTACGAAACTAAATTACAAAACAGAGTTACACGTAATGATTTTTTTAATTGTCCAGATACATGCGTCTTTATTGACACAAAAGTGTTTCAAATGTTTTTCTTAATTTCTACGGTTAACGCTGAAATTTCTCATTTATATTTTTGATTTGTGTAATAATATCTTTGTTAATTTTGGATCAAATTTTTCGATACGGGTTGAATTTGTTGCTGTAAACTGCTTGGCTTTTTCGTTCGTTGTGGTGATTTTGTGGTGATTTATCACATGCATTCTGTAACATCACAACTCATTCTTTCTCCTGGTGCTTCTTATCATTATTCTGTTGTTAGCATTAGTAAGAGCTTTCGTTTCTGTCCAACTCTTGCCATTTCTGTCTGCCTGTGAGTAATCCAAGAATTCACCTGATACATTTCATTTCCTTCTGAACTAATCTATTCTCGCCTATTTCTTTTGGTTGTATGATGTGCCATTTAACCGATGAAGATGGAACAATGCTATTGGTTACATTTTTAAATGAAATATATTTTTATAGGCCTTTGTATGCGAGTCTTATGCCCCGTTTTTAATAGAGAGTTGAGAATTAGATCCGAGCTCATTACGTTATGAGTCAATCTGTGGCGTAATGATCTCAGATTTATTTCGCGCTATCTGATTGGTCGCTGATACATTGATATGGGATTCAATTTTAGTTCTTCATTTAACAACTGAGCGCTATCGTTATCTTTATTTGTTTCAATTTTTTGGGCATTTGAGATTTTAAAATCTATCCCCTCTATTTCCCACCCCCACTCTGATCCCTGATGGCTCATAAGAACAACAACAAACATTGCCGAAGTGCTTGAGTCATTAATTTCTCTGCAGTGTTGTTATACGCTAAGGACAAACTGTTTGTAGGCTATTCATTGATGTTGATCGCTGCGAAATAAATAGAAAAATGTGAAAAAATGCTACTTTATTTGCAAAATAATTTCTTAATGTAGACCTAATTTTTCATTTTCAATGTTACGATATTGTATGATTGAATGTACAATTCGTTGTCAGACCCTCACAGAGGCGACACGGACGTGATTTGTGGCTTCTATTCGTGAACCTCATTTTGATTTTTCTTTGTAGCAAACATCGAAGGCACGCGCTGCAAAAATTTTGATACTAGCATAATGTTCGCGGAACGTGGAAAATAATGAAACAAATTTGTATTTAAATAAGTTTTCCTTAATTGTTACGTTTTAAATTTTATGAATTGAAAAATATCTGTTTTTTGTATATAATTGTACCAATTTTTGTCGCAGTTTTGCTCGCAGTTCAGCCTATAAAAGGCGGTCAACATGTCTACCAATTTTGTATCAGTTCAGCCCGAGCTCTTGCTGTAAAGAGGTGTCGTCGTTATTTTCGCCTGCGATGTTTTATTTTCACGCTTGTCCCGCGGTCGCCTGCTGTATTATACTACAGATACTATATCTGAGAGAAATGAAGAGTGTTATTTGACGTCAGTTCTGTTCTTCGCTTGATTTGGCTTTGCTACACGTAGACCTGTGCTACTAGAGGTACGCAGTGTACTTACGAGTAGTGAATTCGAGGTGTTGAATTCGAGATGAAAGTCCAGAGAAAAATGATTAACGATGGTCTGTTGGGATAGCGTATAACAAATTTGCATTGACTATCAAAAATTGAATACAAAATCAAAGAGAGGGTGTAATGTAACCGGTCACCTTCAGCCATCGCTCGTGGCTATTATCTGCCTCATAAAAAAATCTACTGCAGCAGTAGCAGCAGCTGCTGAATAAAGCGAGCGTGCAACAGGCGTTGCTGCTTTGCTTGCTGCAGCAGCTGTAGCTCGAGCACTGTTGACTGTTCGCGCTGTCCTCTAATATAATAGGCGCGGCAGTCGAAGTTTCGACTCGCACGCAGTAGAAACATAATCGTTCTATGTTTAGATTTTTCATGTTTGTTTTAAGTTCAGGATAGAATTAGAATAAATATCGCCGAAATAAATATTAATATAATAATCTCTATGCCGAATGCTGGTTGGTTCACTAGCAGCCTGCGTGGACTGCCGCATTATGGGCAAGTGCGGTTTAGAGCAGCGCCGTCTAGGCCCGTAGATTAAAATAGCCATAGCCTAGCCCTAACCCGCGTCAACCCTAGACTGATAGCGCTTGTCTCGCCGCCCTCCCCGCTGCGGGTATATTCTCCTCCCGCCCTGGACACACGGTGAACTGGGCGCAGAAGACAAAGCAAGCTGCTGCTTCCTATGGCCTATAGTAGCGCGCCAAGTCGCTGACACTGAACATTGCGCGGACTGAAGAGATCGGTAGAGATCCACTAGCAGACTAGATACTAGGTGTCGTAGATCTGCGAGCAACGATTATGATGGCTAGTGGACTGGCGTTTGTATCGTAGTATTATCTGCGATCCAGCTATACCTATATCAACAACGCGAAATGAACTGGGCCTTCTAATACGGGAAGCTTGTATACAATTGTAGGCAGCCTCTGCAGTGTAGCTAGGCTATTCGCGCTGGGATATTTCAACGAAGCCTACGTACATGAATGATGTCATATAGCTCAAGCCAACTCTCGCTTCATGGAATACAGGCCTAGGCTAAAAAGGTTTAAAAGCGTGTAGAAAACAGGCCATATTAGACTTGTTTTCTATCATAAATATTACGAAAGAATAAGCGCGATGTGTGGCCTAATGTCATAGAAATTATAGCGAAACTGGCGGACGTCTCGTCTGTGAGGATAGAAGCGATTGTTGATCCTGCATGCTGTCATGCTGACGAACAATAAAATGACTTCGTTGTGGATTACCTCCCTGGCATCCTTGCTTCTCTGCCTCGCACCTGCAGGGACCTTGTCGGGCAAGTTATGATCAGTCACACAGCTTCTTCTTCTTCTTCTTTACTTTGTGCTTGTTAGGACCGTGTGTGAGTAACGAAGACTTACGCGTAGCATGATGAAGTGTCTATAATGATAAAGCACCATTAATAAATTGACCGCTTGTATAAATACTGTCACCAGAAAAACAACAACAACAACATCAGTCACAGTGTGTAACAATATGTGTAGCAGGCTACCGTTTAGGTAAACTACTGCAGACAATCATCTGTTGCATAGGACTACAGTGTAAAAGCACAGAGCGAGATTAGATCGACCGATCAACGTAGGCATCCGGCCCCTCACCGGTCTTCCAGCACACATCGATTCTAGCAGCCGCTTTCATAGACTGAACTAAACCTGCCTACTCCCGTGTAATTAAGGGGTGCTGCATGACATTCAAAGAGGGGAATGAAGAACGCATCCGATGCATCGAGCTCACTAATTTGCGTGTTTCGTGAAACCGTTGAATGAGTGTGTGTGGGCGGGTATTGGTCTAACAGTCCAATAGTTCGCCAGTAATCATTGAATCACAATAACAATAATGTATTTAACAAGCAGAGGCGATAGAAAGGAAGGATTTTACATTCTATGACGCTTTCTTAGCTTATTCCAAAGCGTAATCGTCCAAAAAGGCGTGTACACAGATGTTAGCCTAAAGGAGAAGGCATCTGCCAAGGGAGAAGCGTGTTGGTCTACACAAATCTTTCTGCTAAACGAAAAAGATCAGTGAGCGGTTTAGTTTCATTTAAAATGATGATTACGACTCAGTCCCACCCCCTCCACCCCTCCACCACTCCCTCATTCGTGTACTAGAGTCTGCTATTGGCGCCGTGCGTTTCATCGGGTCATGAATAGTTAACGGCGACAGCACAGTCGTCAGAGCGATGAGGCAATTATCTGTGTACCGTTCTCGGAACCATGCACGTAGGCAGCAGCCGCCGCCGCGATGTACAGAGTGCGGCATAAAAAAACAACCCCCTAGCAGATTCGCGATAACTCAGCCAAAAATTTATATTTTTGCTTCATCTTTTCAGGGATTGTTGCTAAGATAATTTGACACAAGTTCTGAAAATTTTACTGGAAAATCTGCGTGTATTCGAAAGTTATGAAATTTTTACCCAAAAAAGTTTTTAAATCGTTTTAACTAACACAGTGATGCTTGCAAATAGCACTTTGATGCCTGCCGATCTCCGAAATTCTTCGCTAAACTGGCAGGACCTATTTTGCCAGACTACCATACAGGGGGGGCGGGGGGGATGATGCATGTAAAGTTGATTGAGGACTGCCAGAACGTTGCGGCGCCAGTGTTCATCTTTCAACAAGACGGCGCACCAGCTCATGCTGCACGCCAGTCGCAGGAATGGCTTCAGTGTTACTGCTCAAACTTCATGAACAAAGATTAATGGCCTCCGAACTCTCCAGATGTAAATCAGCTTGACTATTATGTCTGAGGAGCGATGCTTGAAAGGTACCGGATTCACAGGCCAAAGCCAAAGGCCAAGGCAGAACTCAAGACGGTACGGGAAGCGATCTGGACTGACCTGTCGCAGGCACCAATCGACAAAGCTGTCCTTGCCTTCAGAAGAAGGCTCAAGGCCTGCATCAGCGAAGACGGTGGCCACTTTGAACACCAGCCATTAGTAAGCCAGCGAAAATCGACCCTTTTCAGGATCATCAAATTATTCAAAGGGAATCAAAGCGCTCCGTTACTGAGACGCTATTTTGTAACGTCAAAAACTCAAGCCGCTTTAACGTGTGGTTGATTTCATTTTTAGATTTTTTTTACAAGAACTTCATAACTTTTGAATGCATTAATGTTTTCGTTTAAAATTTGGGGACTTTGTGTCAAATTATCTCAGCTACAATCCCTGAAAATTTCAAGTAAATATATGTACTTTTGGCCCAGTTATCGCGAATCTGCTAGGGGGTTGTTTTTTTCTGCACTCTGTACATTGTCAATAGACAGCGTCTCGCTTCCTGTCTGCATGTACACACTACAGTACACAGCCTATGATTATAATGTAAAATTGTACATGTAGTAACCCTGCTACAGCATGCCTAGGGACTAAGCTGTAGATCTTTCCCAGCGCTTTCTCCTTAATTGGAATCTGCAGATAGCGTTTGCTCGTTGTATAGAAACGCTCGAAGCATTCGTTAACAAGAATTTGGAACACTAGCCCACATTGAAGTATTCACTAGAACCTCTCTTACTAGGATAGTGTACATGTAGCAGCTACAGTACATGGCGGATTGTAAGCCTGCATGCATTTGTCGGCTTAGAAGGTTCATAGTCCCTGCTAAACAACACGATTCGGATGATATAGTGCGCCACAATGATAGTGCGTCATCTGCGATTTTTGTCCAAGCAAATTAAAACTTTAGATTATTAATATAGTCCAGTGAAAATGCATTTTCTAAATGTACGCCAAATCCGCTTGTCGACGGGGGCTCCACTCATGACTTTACGTCCTCAATTTTTTTTCCCCAAAAACCTGCCACCTCCATATATGTTCACGCAACCCCCCCAGAATATATATAGGATGACCGCCGCCTCGTCAGGGGAACAGAATTTCAATCTGAGATTTATTGAACCGCGACAAAGATTCATTGAACCGCGACAAAGCCATTCAACGACGCCTTTGAAAACGGAAATCTACTGCTACACTTACGTTTCGCTTCACTGCACAGTGCACACCCTGCAGCAATGGGACGACTGCGTGCTGAACGTATTTGTATCTATCCCCTGCTTCGCCTGTCTATGTTGCCCAAATATCGTGATGTGTCGTTGTGTCGTTGTGTCGTTGTGTCGTGCGTTGTAGACTGCAGCTGACAACGACAATTTGATAGCATACATCATAAACCTGAATTATTTGAAAAAAGTCTTCCCGTGTTGCTGTAAACATAATTGTTGTTTTGCATAATGGAATCAGTTGCTGTGGCCTGAGTTTGTTGAATTTTTGTAGCCTAAGGATATTTCATGACTGGAACATGCTGCGGTAAAACTCTCCAATAATCAGGATGTATTGGGAGGTCTCAAGTCTCAACACATTGACCTTAGTAGGCGTAGAAGTACGCCTGAAATAAGTTTCGTTGCTATTAAATGTACGCCTCATTAGAAACGCACAGGCGTAGCATTCGGAGTAAAAATCATGATGGCGTAGGCCTACGCGGTTTTTAAGGCCTGAGCAATTGCACTATACGACTGTTTTAGAATAAGCAGGCGTAACTCTACGCCTATTTGATCAGGCCTAACTTAACTCTGCCTGTAAAGTTCGTCCATACTCTGAAGTGGCGTGACGTGCCGGTTACTCTGTTAGCGGTCCCTCGTGATACACCAACCCATTACACCGAGCGGCGCTGTATACGATGTAGCGCTACGCACTCAGAGCACGAACCGAATCCACGTCCCCCGTGGTACTCTCGCTCTTTCCGCTTTGTATACGCCACTCGTTGTGCAATGTTGGAGTTTGCGTGAGTAATAAACGTGGCAATATAACACGTTTCAAATGGACGCAAGATTCTATACACTACAATACGGCATAGCTTGAAAACCTGACAATGAACTTTGGCAATCTACCATTAAATCCTATATCTCAACCCTGACCTTCATCTAGCCTTATGAACCAGTAGCCCGTTTGTTCTAGATGTTTGTTAATAGCTAAGCTACACGAATCCGGTACTTGTCGCGTCGATTCATGATGTAACCCAGGCTATGACTGACACGCAATATTTCTCTCGGCGGTCAGACCTTTCTTAGACTGATTTAAGTTTGCTATTTGCTTAGGAACCTGATCTATGAAAGCTTTCTATGAAAATCATAGTTGTAATACAGGCCTAAGTAGTTTGTGTCAATGCACAGAGGCTGACTTATAGAAAATAAAATGACGAACGTCTTAAGGATTCTTGGTGAATCAGAGCCCCGTGAGGGCCACGACCCCCTCACTCAAATCGAACCAGCCTCGAACAGAATTCTCCCTCTAGTTCTCGCGTCCCACCGGAAGCAGCGGGAAGACGCGTTTAGTTGAGATGGATGGGAACCATTCAGTCTCCCCCCTCCCCCCTCCCCT
>JAQIWG010004926.1:0-15269 GCA_034695025.1 Chamaedrilus cognettii | reverse complement strand
TTTTTCCATCTCCGTTTGCATGACATATTCTTGGTGCGTTAAAAGTGCAATATACATACATACATACATACAACTATCATCCAATCAACGCTACAGTCAACACTCAGTGATACATATCTCAGTTCCTATTCAATGCTCTCGTTGCTCAGTCTCAATCAATCAATCACTCACTCAATCAATCGATCAACACAATCAACGCCACAATCAACACTCACTACATACACACACACACACCTCAGTTCCTGCTCCACGCCCTCCTTGCTCAGCCTCAGTCGGCGCACCTCCCCCTCCAGCTCCACCCTCTCTTCCTTCAGCGCTTCCAGCACGTGCCGGTCACCAGTCAAACCCTCCCCCTCCCCCTCACCTGACCCTGGCTCAGATTGACCCCTGACCTCTGGATCAACGACCTGATTGCTTGCGGCGTCTTGTTGCTTTGCAAAGGTGACTTCAAGCGCTTCAATATCCATTTCCTATAGAAGGCAAGAAACAGAAGTGAAGCACTTTAAAGCATTACAGTAACAAAATAAATAATCCTTTCTTCAAATTCTTCAGCAATCCCGTTGAAGAACAAAAGACCTCAAAGTAGGACAACCATAAATATTTGATTCCATGGCTTGGAAGACACCGCACAAATCTATTCTGCGCAGAGCTCAGCAATCAATCCACGAGATCTCTTGTTTCAAAGGACTCCAGAGAAAAGATGAGCAGCAGACGCTCAATGCAATTTGACTGCAGACACGACGTGACTTACCGCCCAAGCGAGCTTCTCCCTTGACCTTGTCAATTCTTGTTTTCTCTCGAACAGTGTCAGTCTCTCCGCCTCCACTTCATCGACCTGTTGGGCAGCCAACACACGGGCAGGACGTCCAGTGTGGAGACTCAGCTTTATAGGGCTTTACAAGTTATGCTACTGAAACTGCTACGCATAACCAGAGCTCAGTTTAGCTCCGATAAAATAGAAGTAGTGTTACGCCTGTTTCTTGTAAAGCAGGCGTAGTCCTACGCTTAGCCATTCAAAAGGATAATGGGGCAACACCATGGAAGTCGATTTTAAGGCATAATTTCTGTCCATTTCAAATCAGGACTAACCTTACAATTTTCAATGGACGTTATTTTGGGCGTGCTACAGTTAATCCAGTACATAACCAAGCATGCTGTGCTTGGTTATGTGTTGTACATGCCAAAGTGCAAAGCATAAATTGACAAAATTATGTATCCCTATGCATTCACTAATCACGTAAAGTAAATCATTCTTACAGAAAGAAACACGCGACATTGAAATATTAAACAAATCAGCTAATTACATCAGACACTGATACAATTAACTTTAGCTATAAATTTTTAAAAGCCTGCAATTTTCACGAGGAAGTTTTAAACACAGACTTCTAAAGCGATTCCTAGCAAGCATATCAAAGTTGTAGACTCAAACAATTTCAATTCATGCGGTTGTCGGTGATGACATCAAACAGACCCTCTCGTTGTATTCCCTCTGCAGCTGATGTCGCTTCGTTTCAAACTGCTTAGACAGAGCGCCCAAAGCGTGATCATGTTTCTGCTTCAGATCCCTCACTTCCACAGCCTGAGCGTCTTCCAACATGGTTCTCTTCTCTCTCTCCTATCGCAGGCAGCAAACAAAGCCCAACAAATTCTTTCATGATATAAAAATAGAAAATAATTTTTTATGAAATAGATGCTGAATCATGGCAACTCGAACAAAATAAAAATGAGAAGAGGAAAGTATTGTTAACCCCTAGTCGGATATTTAAGTTAAAATGCGCTTTGCGACTGCGACTTTGCGACTTAACCTTGCGACTTTGTGACTTGCAACTTTGCTTAGTAAAGCATCCACTCCAGACTCCTCCTCGACACGCAGCGAGTCTCGACGAGTCTGTCTGGCATGGCGCTATTTTTCAGTCTCTTTCATCATTTTTCTTCGCTATAATGCAGAAAAAATCAATGAGGTAGTAAAGAGTTTCCCGAAGTGTTACCATGCTGATGATGAATGAAACTAACTGCATCGATCTGGCCATGATTGAAATGATCTACGTGGTCTGATGAGAGTCGACATCATGCATAAACAGCAGACCATGCTCAGATACTTGCAGATACTTGCAGATACTCACAGATACTCGCAGATACATGCGGATACAGGCAAATACACGCAGATACTTGCTCAAAAATCTCGAAATTAAAGAGTATACAATAAATCTCTAAGATAAATTAGTTATTGGTTAGTAATTAGTTATTCAGTTAATTAGTTCTGATTATAATATAATATTCTGATATATTAGTCTAACAAACACTAGATAAAATCATAGATTAGTGTGGCATAACCAGTACAACAGAGCAGTTAGCATGGCCAGTTGGCTTTGTGGTATACACCAACTAACCATGCTAATTGATTACACTTATAACATTATAAGATATTAAAGTCAATGTCACGGATGAGTGACCAGATCTGCATAGTGCTGGACGACACTCTTGATGTTGGTCTCATGGTCGCGCCTCAGTCGATCGACCTGTCGCTCACAGTCCGAACTGAAATGTTCTCGACGTTCACGCAGAACGCTCGCCAACTGTACACCACAACCACACACTTAGGCCTCACTTACGCAGCATTTTTCCGCCAAGTATTAAAATTTAAACTCAATATAAATTAATGTAACATTAATCAAAGCTCAAGCCTTCAAAAAATTGTAGCAGTAAGGAATTTGGATTGAGAAGGAATATTTGAAAAATATTGTGAAGGCCAGAGGTGTAGGTGATATTGCTTGAATCTAAAGATAGACTGAAGAAACAGTAACAAAACATACCAGAAGGATCTAGACTGAGAGATTTCTTAAACTAGTGAATAACTGGATAAAAGTATACACTACTTCTTTTTCCATTTCTTCGACAGCGCTCTGTCTGTCACTGGCTGTTTTAATCTCAGACTGTTTCAAATCTCGCTCCTCCTTCTTGAGCCTAGCCAGCTGGTCGTCTATCTCTCGCATCTCCTACAACCAATGAGCATCAACCAGGTCTTAGTCTATCTTTCACACACATCTCTCACAACCAATCAGTATCGAATCAACCATAAACAAAGTGCCACGCTATTTTCAATATCTTTTTCGAACAAACAGCATTCAAAGACGCGTCTGAACAAACAGGTAGAACTGTAGTACCGGTATATATAACTAAAAACACAATCAATTTCAGAAACTCCTCAATAGTTACTTAATATACTTCTATCATGAACAGTATTCTACACAAAAATGCCGCTTCTACACGAATATACTTTCAACAGCCAGCTGGAGTCAATAATGTACAAAACAGGCATAACTTCCCCCCCCCCAAAAGCAAACCTAAACAAACCTAAACGAAAAATCTAAACGAAAGAAAACATCTCCGCAGCGCTGAAAGACATTGCGAGGTTAATTACCCGCCGATGCCTCTCACTGGCCCTCAGCCGCAGCTGCTCCAGCTGCGCCACGTGCCTCCGCTCCACCTCCGCCGACCTCTCACTCCACTCCTCCGCATACTTCTCTGTCAGCTTCCGAAGCTTCTCCATCTCCTCCCGCTCCAGGGCAGCCCGCTCTTTGGAGGAAGACTCCTCCAGCTAGTTCCACCCATTGAATACAAGTTATTAACCAAAGCGTGTAACTTCAATCAATAATTCTATCAGTCATTCTTTTAATTGACCGATAGGAATAATTAAAGAGTCATCAATTATATCGTTCACAGAACTAATGCAAGGTCATGACCAGCAGAAGTCCATGGACAAGATCTTGAAGAAGAGGTCTAGAGAAGAAATCAATAATAAAAAATTATGTGTGGCTGCTGTGAGAGCAATAACAATATATATGCAATAAACTAACCAGAGTAACATGAACAACCAGTGCTAAATCATTCAGTATATGGACTGTAAACAGCGTACAATATCTAAATGAGAAATCGAGCTAATGACACGGCGAGCAATGACACGACGAGCAATGTTGCAAATGCTGCATAAAGTCATGCGGCATGTCATACTATAAATTTAGACGAAGATTGATATCAATTATTTTATTTTAACTACACTGTCAACCAGGGGTTTATGCAGCAGTACTGACCAACTGCAGAGCCCTGGCCCGCGCGGCCCTGCGCTCAGCCGCCAGGGCAGCCTGCTCGGTCTTGACGGCCTCCTCCCTCAGCCTGCTGCTCTTCCCCTCCTGCTCTGCCCTGCACACAACAGGGGCAGTGGAACCTGGAGGGACCCGAGGGCATTGAACCCACTTAGTGTGGAACCACCAGCTGTGGTAAACGCTGTTCGACCATTCTGTGCTTCACTCCATGCTTCATGCTGATCAGGACTGAAACCTCATCTCAATTTGTTGTAATGCAGGATTACAGTTCGTTTTGAGCCTAATGAGATCATGGGAGACCTCCCTTCGCCATCGTTGATTTGGGATCCAAGGATGATTATATTATTTCAAAGAGCTTCGTTCTACTGTGTATGAAGAAACGCTAGTCAAGTCCACTATCAGACATATCTTGATGAAGTTCTTTCAGCCTCTTGAACATAGCTAGTGAGAGATTTGCTTGAAGAAAGGTGGAATCACTTACTTGATCCTATCTTCTTCTTGTTTCCTCTTTGTCTCCACGTCATCGAGCAGTTTGCGCAGAGTCTCAGCTTGAGCAGACATCAGTTTGTTTCTCTCCTCATCGGCCTCTATCTTCAGCTTGTCGCGCAACTTTCTACTCATAACGCATGCTTAGCGTCATGCAGGCAGTACAAGCCTTCATGCACAACTTTGATCAGTGCTTCTTGCATAATAGAATAGCAATAATATATATCCAAATGTTCAATAATTAATCATCGTTTGAAGTTATGGGCAGGATTACTTCAACAACCTGCATGCAAAATAACAAAACATCTAAAACCTACCATCGCAGCATTGAAAGAACAATATCCAATAGCTAAACGAATAAATAGCATCTCGTTGCAGTGCGCGCAGTCAATTAATCAGTAATATTCATCAAAATGTCAATAAAATATGCATGTGGAATTAATGTGAGAATGATAACGAGAACTAAATATAGTCCAGACAACTTACTAAAGGCAGACTTACATGACGGCAGATTCCTGATCCAGCATCGCCTTGCGTCGTTCTTGTTCCAGTTCTTCACTGGCAGTGTCCTGCAACTTACTCAGCTTCTCTGCCTTCTCCTTCATAAAAAAAAAACCGGTACAACATTTTATTCTAGTAGGTCAGTGTTGGTGCTAATATACAAGCGACAAGGTCGACCCATTCAACATCTACTAACAGGTTGGATACCATATGCATAAGGACATTCAATTTGAAACTGAAATATTTAGACAGGCCCAAAAGTCATTTGTTCGCTAGTCCGGTGCATAGCCAGGCCAACAATACCAGCACTACTCCGCATTAACTATACCGTATGCCAAAGCAATAGTCAATGGCCTAACTACGGATCTTGCACAGCCTTCTCGCTACAATTTTGCTTCGCAATTTATGCTAAGCAAACTTTTTAACACGAGGCGGAAAGCAAAAATAAGAATTTATTTTAGAGGCTGCAACCTTAAGAAGTTTTTCTTGCTCAGCGGCAATATCTTTGTCGATAGAATCTTTCAGCTCCGCCAGAATTTCTTCTTCCGTCACTTTCACACCAGAACTGTTCGCATTCTTGCCCGGAATTTGTCTAAAAATAGATTCAACAATGTTTTTCGCCTCGAAATTTGACGAGAAATAAAAATTATTACCCCAAAGCTACGAGTCAATATTCCTAGCAATATTTCTTACGCGATAAAATCTTGTCAAAGAGAGCATAATTAATGGCGAAATAAAATGCGCTCATTTTATAACTAAGAATAATTGTTGATAACGGGCACGACGTCGGTCAGTTAAATCAACATTAAATTACGTAATAATAAGCATGCGTCCTTAGTCAGGCAAGTTACGTCGATATGTTTTTCATACGTATCGCACCAACTAACCCAACATTGTAGGGAAGAGTGATTTTGTGCATGCACAAAAAAACATACAAGCAGCGAAATAACGTCACAGTTTCATTGACGTCATTTCACCGCTCTTTTTTTTTTCGTGCGCGCGCAAATCATGGTTTTATGCATACTTTGATTATACACCTTACCCTGAAGATGCAGCAGCAGCAGCAGTAGAAGTAGTTGGAGCAGCAGCAGCAACGGCAGCAGTCAACTGAGTCGCCTCTTCCCTGAAGCTCTTTTCCCTGCGAGGTGAGACAAGACGTCTCGCAGACACAGGGTCAGAGGTCGGAGGAACAGGGGTGGGGATGAGGGGGCCTCTGGGGGAGGGCAGGGGGACAGTGGTGGAGGAGCAGAGTGGGGCTGGGGACGTCTTCCTCCGCAGCTCCACAGAGACGCTCTTCCCTGTTGGGTCGGGACGCTCTGACTCGACCTGCGAGGAATGCAGCAAATGACTGGCCGCCAGGTCAAACTCCTGCATGGGATTGGCCAGCACTAGACACACATAGACGTTTGTTTACGCATTAATAGAAGAACTCTATTCGCTCAAAGAATTTTCACGCACTCTGCTCAATCAAAGAGAATACCACTGAAGCAGGAATAACTTGAATTTCTTTAACACAGACCCACTAATAGTTCAGTGGAGAATATAGTCAGCTTCACTCTAGCTTCGCATGCATAATTAGCCTATTCTGTGAATATTATGCATTGTTTACAACGCAAAAAAAATTTCCCATGTACTGTCTTGCCCGAAACTACAGGCTCAAGTGAATGCTGTACTTCACATACAATTCCTCAACTTACAATGACTTAAAATTATACATGATATATTGCCCATGCAACGTAGATAGTAGGCAATAAAACTTCTAATTGATCCATAAAAGAAGCCTCAAATAAAATGACACTTGAAGTAAGCAAGAAGGGGCATAAACGCAAATAAAGCAACTCAATGCGAGGTTAAATATTTTCTATTTTTATAGGTTCTATCATTCCAAGCAGGGCAAAGGCTGAAAATCTGAAAATTTCATCATGCAAATTGCAATTTGTGGTGGCTCAAGCCAGATATCACTTTAATACAAAATGACAAGATTCAAATTAACAAGATTTTGATTATGCTTACATGGGTTTGTAATGTAAGCACATGTAGAGTGTACCTGAGATATGACTGGGGTGAGAAGCTCTTCAACTCGGTCTGAGAGTCGCCTGTCGACTAACTCCTGTATCACATCCACAACGCCGACCAAAAGAATAACTCTAAAGTTGTCAAACAAAAGCAGCAATGTGGCAACTATTTGCTAATACTTCTTCACAGCAATAAAACTAAGCAAATATCAGTGACTTTAACACACAAGTCTGTATGCAGCAAGTTGTGACCACTACGCGCCAGGCCTATAGCGGAGAAACAGTACGACCCAATTTGACGTCGGACAGTAGGCAAGTGGCTACTGCACCTGAAATTGTCTCATACAAGACCGTCTTACAAAAAAAAAGTAAAGTGATTAACAATAACCGCTCAGCGGTACGAACACATGCTGTGCATAAAATTTGACAAAAAGTTCATTTATGGAAGTAGGGGGGGGAGAGATTTGTAGCTAAGAACCGTGTGTAATAACAGAGACTACTACAGTCCAGTTCTGTGCAAGAGAGCCGGGCTCAGAACCACTCCCCCTTCTTTAGTCGCCTTTCACGACTCGCCTGGGGTGCTCTAAGCTGCAAGCCAATTCTTTGTTCTCCGACATATTCATTGAAGCAGAAAATACTCAGGTTTGATGCATAAACGTACCAGATCGTCTCTAAATCTGTCGGCGCCCGACTCGTTACCGGACGTCGACAACTTTTCACGAACGTCAGGCTCACTTAAACCAGACTGCAGACAGCAATCCAACTATTATGCTTCGCTCTCATAGTAACATGTATAGCTTTAAATCTTCTTCACGTTTTTAGCACATCAACCAAAATTTCAAAATTCATATAATAATAAGTATGCAAAATATGAGCTAAAGTACCGGTACTAGGCTCTTCATTTGACACTGGGTCTACCCTATCCTAACCTATCCCATACATAAAAATGAGGAAACCAGTTCACAGCACCACCCGTCTAGAAGGTTTCTAAAAGCATACCATTTTGAATATGCTACCCTAATAACTACGTTATATCTCATGAACCCAAAACAAATGGAAGAAAAAATAATTCAAGCAAGTATGTGGTAGAGTCGCTATTCATCAAACAATAAAATAGCATCTGAAAACAAAACCGTTAACTTTTTCAATTATCATTAAGAATTCAATTAGCTGGCTTGATTTAAGCATTTTCACCTCATAGTCAATTCCTCCAGGAGGTTTGTTCATCTCGTCCAACTTGAGCATAAATTTGTTCTCTATTTCTTCTTCGCTCTGAGAGCAAACCGCCGAATACTTTAATCACTCGCACGCGCCAAGCATTTCGCTAAGCTAACACTATACGCTACTTGCAAACTGCAAGCCGCAGAAATAGAACATTGTCACAAAAAAATATTGCCAGTCAAAGTAAGATCGCTCAACTTTCCAGGTACAAAATTTGTACAGATACATACGCACATGAAATGCATATCATAAGGTCAAACTATCGAAATGAACAATGAGCATCGACCTTAAAAAACATGTACGAATTACAAAAGAGTACGAAAAATTAAAGTCTAAACATGTAATAAAAACCAAATTGAGAGGACAGTGTGTGACCAGAGAACAGTCAGTACCTCACTGTCGGAGAGGCCCGAGTAGTTGACTAGTTCACCCCGTCCTGTATCCAGGCCCCCTCCACTCTGACCCCCTGACCCGGTCATGTCAACCGATCCAGACCGGATCGAATCATGCGAACCGCCGAGCTTGAGAAACTTCAAGCAGTCAGAAATTAAATTAATAAAGAAGAAATAAAAATAAACTTTTAAAAGTTGCAGTACAAACACATAGGTCGTAGTTTCTAGTTTGTAAGCAGTATTATTGTAAGAGGTAGCTTTGAACCTTTCAAAGGTGGGTAGCTCTAAACACCGCACGGGACTGCATGGGACGCACCGGACCGCATGGGATCACACAGGACCAATAATACAGATGGTGGGAGCCTTATAGCCCCCATGGCCTATGGGGACCTATAAGGGGCCTAAGGCCACATAAGCTTACCACCAATAATCACTGCAAAGCTCCTGCAGTACACACATCTAGACCCGTGTAAAAACATGGACATTAACAGAACAGACAAAAAAGATGCTGAGTATTTAGTTGATTATTATCATTGTTATTGAAATAAACTGTACCGGTACCTCGTTTGACCCCCTGACATAGCCATTCTTGCGCATCAGTCCTTCCGACGAGAGGCGGGGCGTCGAGCCAGTCTCTGCTCTCATTGGCCCGCTTTCTGCGTCAATCAGGGAGCTGCGTGGACTGCCATTGGCCCGGGTCTAAATTCAACCAACAACTGACTACTGTCAAACAATATAGATGAATCATAACAATGATGAGCACTAAAATGGAATAAAAGTGACTAAATTATAAAATGGATAAAATTAGCAGCAATATATCATCTCACAATACTACATCCTTGAACAACCAAGGAAAGCTGCAAGACTGTCCAGGGTAAAAAATCATTTTCAATCATGCCCTGCCAAATGCAAAACGACCAACAATACTTCAGTCACCAAAATATGCTTAAAAATCCAGTATTATAATTAATATTACAGGCTGCATAAAAACCATTTCATCGGACAGAAACCATGAAGCTGATGGGAGAGTATGGAGAGTAAAGAGAGAGTGAAGCACTGACTGAAGCCTTGCCGTGTGAGTTCTGTGTGTAGCTGTTCCTCGCTGCATCGACGCTCTGCTTCACTGACCTCTCAACTCTGCCCCCTGTCACGCAGACAAGACGCATACAGCTGTACACGATGGCCCATCAAACGTGTTACCCGTCACATTAACACTGCACCATGTAACTCCCATAAACGTCGCTCAATTTGCATAATATTTAAACGGTTTCAATGATTCAATTATTGCCAGCCACAATAATGCTAATATAAAATACGCTACAAAACTTCTGTATGTATCATGACATGCCTTGAGACGCGTGCGGTAAAAACTCAAAGGCAAGAATTTTTTTAGACCACCATGTACAATCCGACTACGAGAGAGTAACACATTGGAGGCCTCTCAAACTATACTCTCACTTCGTATACTGAACATTCAAATTCTTCCCCACCTGATTCAGATGCAGCCAGTCTCATCTTCTCATCTTCCACTCTCTTCCGGTACAGCTCATCACACGGATGGTCCCAGATGCTCTCTCCGGTCTCAAAGTTGAAGTAGTAGATGTCCTTATTCGCATCCGAACTGCGCCACACAATTAAAGAACACTGCGTATACTGTACTGTAATACAATAGTCAGGTATTTTAGCAGTAGTGTTACTACTTTCAAAGCATATTGAGCCATGTAGGATATTTTCATTTTGCAACGATACATTTTTACGCCGCATACATTACCATTTGACGTTGCTGCGTGAATTTTTGAGATGCAATGAATCGATATTATTTCTGTAAACGTTACGTTTACAGAAACAAGTTAACAAGAAACAAGTGTTTATACAAACATTTTGGACGATGGGGATCATGCAGTAGCCTACCAAGGCTTCCAGTCGCTGGGCAGTGGAGCGTTGATCCCCTCCCTGGCCAGATACATCAGGTCTGGCTCCCCATCAGGGTCTATCCCTATCACCTTTGCATACTCGCGCAGCTCTGTCACCACACACAGCAACAAACCAAGCAATCACACTTGCAAATTAATTAAAGTTCAATCAGCACTCGAGTCTGTTATTAACAGGTTTGAGCTTAGCAGGCGTAAATGATGCTTACTTATTCATTGCATGCCTAATTTGAAACAGACATGAGTAGCATTAGGCCAACGCGTCAAAATCGATTATGGTGGTGTAGACCCACTTACACAAATTAGACATTATTCGCATTGTCAATAGTTAAATTTGAAACTATCATTTCAAATTCATCTTGAAAGCTAAATATAGGTCTAGAAGACTTAATTAACTAAAATCATTATATTACCATCGTCCGTTGGCTCAAAGTTCGAATCATATAACTCATCGAGAATTTTCTGATCGTTGAAGACATCCATATCTGTGGCTAGCCTGTTTCCAGCTAGTTATGCGGCATTCAACTAGCTGCATGCGCCAATCGTCATGCAAATAGCGAATTTACATCAACTTAAGCAAAATGAGCACAAGTGCTTAAGAGAATATGTTGAACGCGTGCTCATACAAATTTTTCTGGCTCATGACACTAGCGTCAATCATTAGATAACATTTTTACTCAATTGTTAACAAACTTTCCTTTAAATGCAGCAGTTGCTATGAAGCCGTAGCGTTGCTATCCGCCATATTGTCACTTTTGTCACAACTTTTCACTAATAATTTTGATATACCTGTAAGCCTTTTATCAAATTTGCAGTTCCAGCGTCAGTAATTTCGCACCATAGCCTATAAAAACGCTGCACTGGATCCACCAAATAACTCCTTGAATCGGGCTGACTAATTGTACAACATTGTTAATCGAACGCAGTTTTAATAAGTAATAATCAATTTAATAATCAGCGTAACCCTAACCCTAATGCTAACCCGCACCTATGATTCAAGCAATTGATGTTCTTCCATCTCTATTTGCAGAACATATTGTTGGTGCGCTACGGGTGCAATTTACATACATGCATAGGCCTACATGCATTAGTCTAGACTATATACATCATCTCCATAAGTTCAATAAAAATGCCTTTTCTTATTTTGGAATTGTTGTTACTCTGGTCACCCTATCAAATTTGTCAAACTATATAACACTAACTTAGAATTATATGTAGTAATTATATGTGCCTACGGAGATATTAATGGTGCTGGTGAAAGTAAGACAATGCTTACATGTAGGCCTAGGCCTAGATGTGAAGACAAGAAAAGAAAAGAAACAAGCCAATAGAAATGCATTAACCGAATTTTTTGAAAGATTTTGTGGACACTATATATCGGCTTAGCATTTTAAGAAATTTGGCTTTGGCCTGACGTTCATTTGTAGTGTATATGTTCTTTCATTATAATAGCCAATAGAATCAATAGAATATTCTGAAATTTTACAGGAGTGTATTTGCATATTTTACAAATGCTCACATCTTCAGAATAACCTGAACAAATCTTATTGGTATGCGAAGTCAACATTTAGCAAGTTCCATAAAAAATTGACCAGAAAGTTTCACATCTATGAAATGATTCGTAAAAAAAATTATTATTGAACGCTTCAATGTTGTGTTGGTCTGTCAAAGGTACTTTTTATTATCATAAGCTACTTGCTTGCGGACTTAAATTTTGAAAAAATTTGTCAATAGGAGGTACATGTAGGCCTACTTCACTTTACTATCCCAACGTTACTTTATTGCAGACTTGCAGTCTATAGGCTACAATACCCTTTCAAAACTAGGATGTAACTGCGACAGACTATCCTGCTATGCGCAAGGCGACGCTGCCCTCATAGCATTCAGATATGGGTGCTGGTTATTGCAGCAAAACATCAGATTCTTGTTGTAGGAGGTCTTGTTGCAGCAGCCCATGATTGGGCTCCGTCCGTCGTACGAAATTGTGCCGCAGCACGTCCTCCGCACGTTCTGGTGGTTGGACAGTTTGCCGTCGCAGCAGATCTGGATGTCGATGTTGAAGAGGACCGTTTCGGCGCAGCACGCTAGCAAGGGGCCCCTGTTGTGGACGAGCTTGTTGCAGCAGATGTGCGTGTGCCTGTTGTACCTGGTTGTATAGTCGCAGCACTCGAACCCTTCATGCGCTCCAAACTGAACCTGAATACAGAGAAAATGACTCAACCGCAGCAATTTTCAAATGCAATTCCGTTGAAGCTGGAATAAGAAGATCTCAAACATGTGAAATATAAGACTTCACGGTGCCTCAAATCTCTTACAATAAGCCTACTAGTAGTCTATTCAATAAAGTACAAGCAATTTGAAGCATAATAGTTGTACGGTCTACTGTTCCCCGCGATGACATCATTAGACTCAAAACCGGACTCCAAATCCATTATTATTATTATTATTACTACAACCTAGTTAGTAACTAATAATTATAAAACTATGATAGATATTCTTGTCTATTTTGTTTCATTTCGAAATTCAGTGCCATCAATAAAATAAATATTTTATGCTGAATGTTTTTAAGTTAGCCTAATACTAAACTCAAAAACTCACATGTCCTGCAGAGCCCACATATTCATAGTGCAATACAGAACATCATGTAAAACTTAATATTGCAAAGAAATTGGACCAATCAATGTTCAATATTAGCGTCCGATCAAGGAGGTGAGTTTCTACCTTGTGATTGCAGCAGTAGAAGAAGTCTGGGTTGTAGGCGTGCTTGCCGCAGCACTGCGTGTCCGACCCATTCATTGGGTGCACCACCCCGTCACAGCAGAGCGTCTTGTGAGTGACGATCTGAACCTTGCCGCAATCTGTAAGGCAACACAGAACATTTCCATCGCAGATAGTTTTTATAATATATCGTAAATTGTAGTTGAAACTTGACAAATTATACTATGTGGCCCAATTTGTCAATTAGGCCACATACACGATCACCCTTCCACGACTTATTTGTCACGGAAGGGTGGTCGTGACAAACAAAATATTGTAGAAAATTTAAACACACTTTTCATTGATTTCGAATGCATATGAAGTAGCCTACAAAAATCTGTCAAAAACATAAAATATTTTAATTAGTAGGCCTACTTACTGCAGACTGATCACAATATATCAAACTACAAAATAGGTATAGGTCTGTGCCTATAATATGCTGTCCTACCAGCCTGTAGTTGAGAGTTAACGACTTTTTGATTTGACATAGCCTGCACTTAATCCAAATTCAATCTTAAACTGCGTTTAAATCGCATTTTGATTCAATTGCTCGGCTATGAATAGAAATTCACTTAGCCTATTATACCATGTTAATAAATATAGGTTGCCTGCCCGAATCTGCTTGCTTACACACTGGTCCTGTTGAGCTGGTGACTGGATGTGCAGTAGTGGTGGTTGCAACGGTCGTCGGGGCATCTGCTGTCGGCACTGTTGTCGTGGGAGAGACTGTTGTAGGTGGAGTTGTAGTCAAAGAAATTGTAGTCGGAGCAATTGTAGTCAGAGCAATTGTAGTTGGCACAATTGTGGTTGTGGCAACAGCGGTTGGAGCAATTGTGGTTGGGGCGACAGTGGTTGAAGCAGTTGTAGTTGAAGCAATTGTGGTGGAAGCAACTGTGGCTGTTGCTATTGTGGTTTGAGCATTGGTAGTCGTTACAATAGTTGTGGGAGCTGCAGTCGTAGTTTCCGTTGGATCTACCGATGTGTGTGGCTGAGTAGTTGTAGCTGCAGTCGTAGTTACGGCTGTTGTGGCCGTCACTGTGCTCGAATCGACTGTAGTGTGAGCGCTAGTGACCGCTGCTGCTGTTGTTTGGGCTGCCGTGGTTGATATGGCTGTAGAGGATACAACGGGTGGTGTTGTCGCTTGGGTTGTAATCAGCGAGGCTGTGGTTGCGGCATCCGTTGCGCGCAACGTAGTAGGTTGCACTGTCGTTGCATCGGCTGAAAGTGTGGCAACAGCAGCAGTGGAGGAATGAGTGTGGTGTGAATGAGTGGTCTGCACGACTGGAGCTGTTGTCGGTTGCACAGTTGTTAACCCAGGTGTTGATTGCACTGAGGAAGGAGATGTCAAGTCTGGGGCTACAGTTGTAACTAGAGGCGTGACTGCAGTCGTCGTTTGAGGCGTGATTACAGTTGTTGCTTGTGGCGTGACGGAAGTCGTTTGCAGCGTGTTGAGCGTTGTAGGCGATGGATCAACGGTTGTATGATCAGTTGTCGGGGCTGTTGAACCTGTAGTCGCTTGCACCGATGCTGTCGGAATAATTGTGGTAGCGGCTGCCAAAAGGGTTGCTGGAACCGGGGTTGTATTGATATTGGTTGATTGTGTGTTTGGTTGAGTTGTAGCGGTTGAATCAGCCGATGTATGTGACTGAGTTGTAGCTGTCGGATCAACAGATGTGAGTTGTGGCGCTGTAGTAGATGGATTGGTTGTTACTGCTGGAGAAGTGGCCGAGACTGGTGTTGTAACTACCGGCGTTGATTGCGTGTTTGGCTGAGTTGTAGCCGTTGGATCAGCCGATGTATGTGACTGAGTTGTAGCTGTCGGATCAACAGATGTGAGTTGTGGCGCTGTAGTAGATGGATTGG
>JAQIWG010004925.1:0-15270 GCA_034695025.1 Chamaedrilus cognettii | reverse complement strand
CGATCGTTCCCCCCCCCCCCCCTTCCATCACGTATTGCTTCCTCCCGTGCAGATATGTTTCGATCCACACCAGCGCCTCCCCCGAGACCCCGAATACCGTCTTTAGCCGGTCGACCAGGATGTCATGCTCAATGGTATCAAACGCAGCAGACAAATAGAGGCCAAATAGTGCAGCTGTTTTCCTTGAGTTCACGACCTTATTGAGATCATCGAGTATCTTGAGAAGGGCCGTCTCCGTGCTGTGCTGTTTTCTGTACGCTGATTGCACAGGGTTAAAGTTTCCCCGTCGTCGAGCTGGGGTACGGTCGCCGTTTGTTGAGAAAAGTGGATTTGAGAACGTGGCGTGAGCTGCGCCTTCATGGCTGAGATCGTGGACTTGACGTTGGCGACTTTTGCCTTGAAGAAATTCTCAGATCGCTGGCTCATTCCACGTTCGATGATTTCCGCGAAGTGGTTGGGTGGGTGTGCAGAAGGCCCTTCACACACCGCCAGAGAGCGCGAGGGTCGTGGGAGGATTGAGTAACTCAGTTGGCGTAGAACTTGCGTCGCGATTCCGTTATCAGCTCATTGGCCACCCTACACGCTGCTCTGTACTCCTTCCGGACTGATTCCTCATTGGTGTTCTTCCACTTCCGTTCTAAACGTCGCCTATTTCTCTTGGCTGCCACCGCCTCATCTGAGAGCCAACGGCTATCTGGCTTCTGCCGCCTCTTTGTGCTGGGGGACATTGGATCCAACTCGTCGAGAATCGTTGTCTCTTCAAGCTGGGAGGCGAATGCGTCTGCTGTTGAGGCTGGTTGCACGCAGACGGGCGAGGAGCGGAGTGTATCTTTGAATTTGTCGAGAAGTTACGAAACGTGGCTTTGACGATCGGAGGCCGGTCGACCCATGCCGCGACCCGGCACTTTACGAGGAAATGGTCTGAGAGACCGATATCCGAGACGACGACATCCGAAATAGCAACCTGCTTCTCAGACGTCAGGATGTGATCGAGGATGTTTTCCGCTCTGTGCGTCGGTTCGTGCACATGCTGTCGTAAGCTGTGCGCATCGATGGCTTCGGCCAATTCAACCGCCATCAACCCCTTTGTCCCAACTGGTCCCGGAGAGTTTAGCTCGCCGCAGACGATATAACGTAATCCAAGCTTCCCACTGCCGATTAGATCTGATAATTCGGTCACGAAATTAGTGCCCGGCGCACGATACACGACCGCGATTGTCAACCGAAATGCACAGTTAGCAACTTTCGCAAACAATTCTTCGAAGGACTTCGTAGCCGGTCTTGTTGGCACGATAGTAACTCTAATATCGCTGCGGTGAATGAGCGCAACGCCCCCCCCCCTCGCACTTCTTGACTGCCCCTCCCCCGAGAGTCTTCGATGTGCGTGGACGATGGAGTATCCGCTGAGCGCTGCCTCTCGCTTATGCACATTGGGAGAATCCTCACCGACCCACGTCTAAGTGACAGCGAGGAGGTCTAGATTATTCTCTCTGATGACGTCATGCACGCGCGCCGCTTTGTTGACGATGAACTGCGTGTTAATAAGGTCCATGTTGAGTTGCAGTCTCCGGTGACTCACGGGTCCGGGGTTCGATTGAATTCCAGACCTGATGACTGAGGAGTAGGGCGACTATCAACGCTAGGGTCCGGCCTTGATGGAATAACGGCCGGAAGTGGTAGCGGGGCCCCTGGGGTCTGCAAAACAAAAACGCCAGCGGAGCATGAAGCATTTCAGAACATGGCCACGCATGACCGTTGCCAAGCGTGTAGGGTAGATGCAGCGCCGGCTGAGCCTCAAAACACTCAGCAAGCAGTCCTTCCCACCCACAAAGTAGCCCCCCTGGTACTGGGGCACGCGATGGGTTTGAATTCGGTCGACTGATCGGCGATCTGTCGCCGAATTCGCCCCCTTGCGCCGCCAGTACACACAGTAGTATTATGGTTAGCATGCTATGGAAAGTAAACAAAGGGCCGAAAATCAAAGATGTTAAAAGCGAGTTTAAAGTCAACGAAACCATCCCAAAAGTGTTCCCAGTCTAGTTAAACCCCTAATAAAACTTTTAAGCAGGTTGGGAAGAGTAGATTTAGGAGAAATTAGGAGGACTTTCAAGACAAATTTAATGGTAAACAGAGAGAATTAAAAAACGTCCGTTTCTGTTTAGTCTGGCGCCATACGCTGATACCTCTGAAGTTTTTAATGTGGCGTCTGGGTAGAATTTGTTGGCTTCTCGCAGCGCCGGGGGTACGATTTTTAGCCTCTAGGTTAAATAATCTGGTTGCATAGACGCCGCGACGCCAGTTAACTAAGCCTTGCTTCTCAAGCTGCTTACTCTGTAGGCCAACTATTTTATCACTTGCTCTGTCTCTCACCAATCACAGTCTGCGTTACATAAACGCCAGATTATAAACACGCCCTTTAAATATTTTAGCCAATCGTCGACGGCTTTACATCGCCTCTGCGTTCGTGGCTTGTAGTGCACTTGCAGTTCCAAACATCAGCATACAGCAATAATGTGTGAGCGAGCAGACGGTTTTCTTAATTCCTCCAATGATTTGCTGATGTTTTAAACTCTTTTCCGCTTGCAGTCAGCGAATGCAGCGTTCAAAAATTAAATCTGCTGGCACTTTAAATCTTGGCTTCTTCGAGTTTGCATAGGAGATGGAGAAAATCACGAGGCACTAACTCCCTAATCCTATCCCAAACCATTACCAGCACCAGTGTCTCATCTCTAACCCTAATACTAACCCTAAACACATTTACGAAACTTACTTGACCCGGTATGCAAATGAGAGAGCCGCAGTTGATGGACGCAGATCCAATTTTCGCACGCAGCCTAGCCTGCGAATTTACGCGTTTGTTTGATAAAATCGTAAAAATGAAAATATAAACATTTTTCCGCCTCGGGTTAGTCGATCAAATTATTCAAGTTATATCTAATTTATTTTAAGGCATCATTGTACTGTTACTTGTCACTTTAAATTGGATTCAACTGTAAGCGGTAAAGAGTTATTTAAACGTAGCAGATGCTCGCTGATGTTTGTGATTGGTGCCGTAGCGCAGACAAAGAACAGTGGCGGGGTCCAGATCTTCAGTAGATATTTATGCTGTCGATTTAATTGTTTTGACATAAATGTGCAGTTGCGAAGCACATGTTGGTCGAAATCTCTTGATCCTACTATACCCAGGGTTAGATTTGGTGGAGAGGTTTGGGGGGGGGGGTTAAACCCCCCTAGCTCGCATTGGAAACCCCCTGGGTCGCGTTGGAACCCCTCTAGTTCGTTATAAGTTGCTGTCAACACCCCCCCCCCTCTCGTGAGGTTGGACTGGAGGGAAAGGACTGTATTGGATCCCCCTTTTTCAGCAAATCTAACCCTGCCTATACCAATCAGCAACTGGGATCAAGCCTGTCAAAAAATCTTTTGGATCGGATTTTTCTCTCAAGTGTTAACATTTTAATCAAAGATCTAAGCCTATACCAACACCTCTATAATCATTCATATGGCAAGAAAGGTTTGCTTATGGCAGACTCACTAAATGATAGCTTTCCTATCTCCGACAACCTGAATATTCGTGTGTAGTTGCACGTGTTGAGGAGTTAAATTTAGGGTCTCACGCATCTCTTGGTCAGTTTCGTCTAGGTTAAGTGATTTAAAGCTTTCGTAATGGTTAAAGTCGTATCTTGAACATAGGTAAGCTACCCGTTGTCAGAGATAGGGAAGTTATCATTGGTGAGTCTGCCAGAGGACATCTAGTTAACCTATAAAACAAAGAGTTTGGGTACGATTAGCGTTAGGTTTAGGGCTAGGTTGATTTGAGATGGATTTGGTTTGCTGTATTGTAATCACTGTAGTCTATGAAGTAATGTGGTAGGGTTTAGGTAGTTGGTCGGTTGTCCTATAACACCTGATCCAGAGACGCGTTAAAAACTAAAATTTAACTCCTCGACGCTAGCCACAGCGCGCAAAGAGCATCATCAAAATTAGCATGGGGTCATGCCGTATAGGAAAATCGGGTATACACTTTTAAACTAAGACTTATCACTTAGCACTAATCTGCTATTGTCCATGTTTTCACACAGGATCAGACATTTGAGCCCTTGTGACGACTGCAGGAGCTGGGTTTTTGCGGCCGGACGCTCTTCCTGACGCCAATCAAATAAATGATTATTTGGCACGGGGTTGGCAGCTAGCGACAATCGACACTCATGTGTTTAAAAGCCATGCTGAAGGGCCCATTGCGCATGATTTCATAGAACTTTAATTGCCGGTGGCAGTTTGGTCAGGGTTGCAGGACATACTTTAATTAATGTCATATCAGGCCTAATATATAAATTTATACAATTTACTGTTTGATTTTAAAGCAATGTATAGTATGTTAATGAACGAAGTTTACCCCCAAAAGTCAGCGATCAACCCCTACTTTATTTTTGCTTTTTGCATTGCCTGCGAAGGCCGTAATCTGTTCTCCATATTGGGGTATCTTGAAAAAATTAGAAGATGTTCAAAGTGAGATTGTGAACATTGAAGGAGATTTGAATATGAACTTTGTCAACATATTGAAGGGGATTGGAATAAAACTTTGTAAAACAACATTTATCCAAGCTCGATTTTAAGGGAGTCCAATACTTTGAATTATTAGGATACCGGTTTGTTCGAGAAGAAGAAGCCCAATAGGACAAAGGACTAAGAAGTACAAAGGACTAAAAGAACAATGGACAAAAGCGAAAGGACACACAATGTAATATGCTAAAATATTAAGGGGCGTGGATCAGTGGTAATTAGTAATCCTTCTTTAGTAATTATTAGGGTATTAGGACCCCCAGAAACCCCCAAGGTGGACGCCTGCGTCAGCTTACGTTGTTATCCTACAGCGGCACCCGCCTGTGCCGACAGGCTGGTGTATTAACTTACCGCCGCGTAGCAGATTCAATACAGATGTTTTGATCCTCGAGTCGTATGCTCGGCACTGCGTGCAACGTTATCGGCGGTCGGCTATTTGAGAGCAGACGATTGGTTGCCAACCCAATTTTCAGGCTCTCAGGCTGCCGTGAAGGTTTCTGTTTTTGTTTTTTTGTTGAGAGAATGATGTTGGCTGGGTAGTGTGCATTTTTGGAGCTGGACCCTATTCAAGTTGTTTTTGTGTTGATCTATGGAATTTGTATGTATTATATTTAGATCCATAGAAATGATTATGTAGTTTGGCTTTCAAAATGCTGAGGACTGAACCAATATTAATAGAAATTAAGAAATATTGAAAACCCAACTAACTAATCTTTAAATGGATTGCCGTATTAACTAATATTGTTTAAATGTTCTTTTATTTTAGATTTATTTTATTGAGGTGATTTGGGAGTTTAAGGACCTACTTAACAAAGACTATTACAGTTCGATTCAGTGCCTCGGGGCCAATTAGCAAAGAACCGCTTCGTCTTTAGTCAACTATTATACTTGCCCAGGGAGCTCTGGGCTGTAAGTGAATTCTTTGTTCCCCCGCTTGCAGGGAAATTTATTTTTAAGAGCTGCCATGTATAATATTTTATTGTTTCTTCTTTTTAAGTTAGCAATACAGTTTTCTTTCTCTGTTTGCTATTTAACTTAAGTATATAATGTGCTGTTGCAATTTTATGCAATTAATGGCTAGTTTTATGCATGGTTTTAATAGATATACATGTACTTGTACAGGTTATTGTATGCTTGATGCAAGACAATACTGAAGGGAAGGCTCTGCTTAGGATTTGATAGGCTGAGCCGTGCTGGCTTTCATGCTTAGATTGCTCCATAATCTGAACGCTACTCGGTGGCTTGCACACTGTGCAATAATCTGATTGATCGTCTCTAGAAACGATCTGCTGAGCTGAAGTGCTGAAGTGAGCACTGCAGCGGCCGTTGAATCTGTGTTGTAAGAATAATTATTGTCAGAGTTCAGTTTAGCCGTTACATAATGGGAGTAGCGTTACGCCTGCTGCTTATAAAACAGGAGTAGTGCACTCCTATGCCTTTCAAAAAGGAGTAGACCTAGAGTCGGCCTACTCCACCGTCGTCCATTTTTGCGAGTAATGCTACTCCTACCCATTTCTAAATCCGAGTAGAGTTTCAAAAAAGCGTCGATTTTGGAGTACTACTTCTACTAAACTTAGCCCGGGTCACATCTAATTGCGTTTCTCTTCGTTGAACAATTGAGTGTTAGTGATTAGCATTTCTGTAGCCGTGTAGATTATGCACGTTACGGTTTTGTACCGTTGGATCATGAATTCTGAACGAAGCAGAAATACGAGTTAATCTTTTTTGCAGATATTTATTGATTCTGCTGATATAGTATTATATCGAGTCGATATCCTCTTGTGTCTATTTCTCCATCGATTTGTGTTTCTAATCACGAAGAAGCCATTCTTTGTTGCGGTTGTGAAATTGCAGAAATGCACAAGTCTATGTCTCCTGCATTTTTCACTCACAAAATATGTTGGGCACTGTTCGCGATTCTCCAAAATAAGGGCAAACCCTTTACCTTTTTCTTCATACTGCATTGAATATGCTCTGTCTATGCGCGTTAGGTTGTTGTCTTTATTAGGTTGTAGTACTGAAGGAGAGTCTTTGAAACAAAAAGAATAGAACATCTGTATATGACAAATATCATCGATTGGTTTATTAGTCTATTGCGCTAGTCCTGACAGTCGTTAGTTAAGGTTATAGGGGTTATAATTTACAACAATAAAATCTGCTACAAATGATCGTTAAAATCTGAAGAGGTGTTTCTGTAAGATGGACGGTCATTAACACATTACCCAGTCGTTACTTGCTGGCAGTATAACGACCGTCCACCCATGCTTGCTGTGGATGCTTTTTGGCTCGCCCGTTGGCATATTTGGAAACGGTAACGGACTCCTTATTATACATGTATCACTTTGGTTCATTCTGATCCAGATAACTTGTATCGACTAGCCAAATCTGAGCAAATCTCAATCGGTTTTAGCAAGCCAGAAGACAAAGAATTAGCTTGCAGCCCAGAGCTCCCCGTGCGAATCAGTGGTAAGAGGCGACTGATCTTGTGCGTGGCCCTCCGAACAGAACCGGATTTAGTCTTCTTTACTACGCACGGTCCTTTAACTCCCAACACCAACTCGGTACACGCTAACTCATTCCTAACCCTGTACTGTTTTGTTGTCACCTAGGATCCTACCAACCTTAACCAAACTCTAAATTTAAAGAGGATTTATTTTTAGAACTGAAGACCTAACGCCTGCTGTTTCCATTAAGCGTTCCGAGACGCGTCGTCGGAACTAAATCGAATTGGCACGAGGAGAGGAGGACGAGACTGTCACGGGGTGTGCCTGGCGGGCCAAGCGCTCCTCACCCCTCCCGCATTGTCTCCCCATGACTCACACTCACTCACTCTCACCGTTTGGCGTGAGAGAACTATTGCAGTGGGTGTTGTGATGAAAGCCTTGTCAGATCAGGGGCCGTAGTCATTATGGTCTCCATCTTGATCTGCCAGTCGCCAGAATTGGCAAAAAGAATTTTTTTTAGTATTTGGCAAATTTTTATTCCATTGGCGAGTGCCCTTGGTGAATTTTTTATCCATCCTTCGTTCTTAGAAGCTTAATTACTGGCTCTATCGTGATGAACATAGCAATAAATTTGATATATTCTAGTGACCAGAAGGGAACAAATGAAAACAAATTTGGCGAAAAGTATATGGCCTGACGAAAAAAAGTCTTTTGACGAATTTTTGGCGAATTTTTTTCAGGACTCAGATTAGGCCCTGATGGTCTCAATTATTTAGCTCCAGTTTTGAGATTGCGCCATCCAAACACAAATGCACAGCATATAATAGGCATTATAAGAAAATATATTCTTAGCTGGAGACGCATCCAAACTCACTGTGAGAGCTTGGCAGTCGCGACTACAATTGATATTGTGTTTATTGGATGTATGTAGTCTTTCTCTCACTCTCGAGTGCACTGTCAAACGACAGGTCCCTGGCATCCGACCTCTCCACACCTGGCAATCTTTTGCAATTCTCTTCATGTTTTCAGATGATTTCTTTTCAGTCTATCATTCATTCCTATTTTCTTCTATCTGTCATTTCTGTGCTTCCATCTATCATTCCGATTCTCTTCCTTTTCCTCGTCCTCTTGCCCTCCATTCTTCTCTCCACTATTTCTCTCATCAACTCGTGTAGTTTGTAGGATGTACTTAATCTAGTCTGTAGACTGTATATTGTCTGTACATACATGTATGTCATCTGTGCGATTTATATGTATGATGATTAACTCCCAGCAAGCCAGGGCCCTCATTTACGTACATTTTTTAAGCTTTTCTGAAATTTTATCATAACTGAAATTTAAAACAAATAAAATTCTGCAAAAAACAAGACAATCTTAAGACTAAGATTGTCATAAGATCGCTTCCTGAATGAGGCCCCAGATTTGCAGCTAGAGCGAGGATATTTTTCATGTGCGGCGCGCGTGGATTAGAAAATATTTTGAATATGTATCGATTGTGCTTGAGTTTTTTTGCAAACAATCGGTAAAGTTTTTTCAAATCATGTTCAAACTACTTTCAAAGAAAGCATAGCTTGAGACGGTATAGAAAGAAGTAACGGTACAGAAAGATTCACAGATAGAGACAGTTAATCCATTTGGATATTTATGAGGCTTAAGATTCTAATAATTGTCAATTACTTCATCACTATTTTAAAATATTACTTGTAACAATAGATATGGATACTTTGCTATATATGATCTGGCACTGTTCCTGAATATTTTTGGATCCAATGATCCTGCGGTGCTATTTGAGAAGGGGGACCTATTTGTCATGGACACCGGCGTGTCATTGCAGTCGAGTCGTTTGCGTTTGCACATCCGTGAGCGCCGCCCATTGATTTCCATACGCCCCCCCTCTTGGTGTCCCCCTCCCCTTCTTGGTGTCCCCCCCCACCCTGCCACGCCTCCACTTCTTGTGCCATCAGTGTGCACCTCCATCTCTCCATACCAATCTCTTGGGTGTAACAATTGTCATTCAGATGATGACTCTCAGCTAGATCTCTACAGGGATTAAATAGGATTGTGAAGAATTACAAGTGACTGAGACCTGGACTATAGTGTGACTGAGGCCTGGACTGTAATGTGACTGAGGCCTGGAATGTGCATTAAAGAAAAGTTGACTGTGCAATCTGCATTGAAGATTTTTTTTACCAAATAATAAAGACGTTGCAGTGGATCGCTTGAGTCCATTTCCGGTTAGACTTTCTCTTGTCTCTGTCCTTCTTAAACAGGACTGCATCTTGTGACTAGTCATCCCATTTCTCTCTATTTATGCTTCCGTTCGCTGCATAGCCTTTCATGTCTTTCTCCTAGTGAACCTTAAAGCTGTCATATTGCCGCTCAGACACAATGTTGCCATCCTGCTGTCTCGTCAGTGTTTGTGGATTTGGTTGCTAATCTGAGCGTCCTGCAATGCCTTTCTACACAGAAGCCTATTTAATAAACAACAGCAAATATGGTGGGTGCGTTACTATTAACGCTAGCACTCTAATCCGACTTGACAATATTCAAAAATATGATCAGCTGTCAAGCAGTTGACTGCTCAATCTGGATAGACTCAGAGATTATTATGTCACCCATATAATTATTATTATTACGAACGTAGACATTGATCCCGATCATCGGCCTTCATAGGGGCCTATCTATTTAAATTATTGTTTTATTGAGCATACCTCAATGCGCTGTATAGGAACGCTAAGTAGGAAGTCATATAATTGACCAAACAGTCTTTGTTTTGTAGGCGTGAGTCTCTACACTTTATGGCCGACCATATTGTTATTATTTATTTAGAAGCGAGCGCTATTGAGCGTCCCAGTGACGGCGGAGCGGGTTTCATTTTAGGAGGGGCAGACCGTGTCAGAGACCTATTTTTGGGGGAGAAATTGCCCTCCCAAAAAAATTCAAGGGAAGTTTGATGTTAGAAAGTTTCTGTGAACGTGTTGGTATTAGTTATATAGGCATGGTGAAATGGCTACAGCCTGAGTGTGGAAGTTAAATTTGAAGGGAAGCAAATCCACTTATCAAGGGGGGGCAAGAACGAAATTCAAGGGGGGGCTATAAAATTTTTAAGGGGAGCATTTGCCACCCCTAGTCTCATTAGCGCGCCGCCACTGGAGCGTCCCGTACGGAAATGTCTCGCTAGTTTGCTGGTAGTGGCGTGCTTGGCGTGTAGAGAGTGACGCGGGGTCCGCGGTGTAGGGTACCGCGGGATACAGCGGTTTCGCTGCGGTGTATAGGTTGAAAGTTGATGCTGCGGTTCTGAACCCGCGGTACTGGTTTGCAATATCCACGGGAAACCGCGGTACGGTTCTGAGACCCTGCGGTTCTTACCGCAGTATAGAAATCAAAAATGTGAAAAATGAATAATAATCTAAAAAAAACAGTCAGTCATTGATAATTATGAGTAGGATTAGTATAATACTGATTCGAGAACAACTGCGCACATGGTAGGTTTGCTACTATTAACGCAAGATCCAATAATACGATTGGCTGTCAAGCAGTTTGCACAGTTCATCTTTGAAAATAACGCCAGAATGAATTACACTATTGAATAATTTCAAAAATTCACAGTTTGGATAGGGGCGCGCGGTTGACACGTAACGGTACGAGACAGAGCGCGGTTCAGATTTTCTTGTACTGGAAGGACGGTACCGGGGTGTAATTTTTTGCCCCGTGCCACTAGGGACTCTGCCACTCGCTAGTGGTGTGCGGGTCTATTTGTATCGTGTGTCTGTCAATGGTGTGACGCGCCGTGTGTCCCTTGACTTGCGGCTTGTCTCGCTGGGCGGCCGCAATGTGTGCCTGCTCTGAAGGCGTTTACAGCCGCGCCGCTATTACTGTCGCATACTCAGCGCTGGAGGCGAGAACGGAGTCTGCGCCAATCCATCGTGGCTCTTGCTAATTTGCATACCGGCGAAAGGAATTCGTTGTTTTTGGTTCAAACTTAAGATGTTGAGATTTTGATAATGATTACGGTCAGCAAGTTTGGGCTAGGTTAGGGATAAAGTTTGTTTGGGCCTGCTGATTTAATTTTCAAATTTCCTCCAGACGGTATGCAAATTAGGAAGAGCCAAGATGGATTGGCGCAGATTCCCTTCTCGCTGCACAGTCGATAGTACACAGCCGGCGGCTGGGTGCCCGCACACGCGCGGTCTTTGTGTGAGACTAGGACGGCTTAAAGCGTCGTTTGTAACATAACGCTGCTTCTTGCAGCATGCAGAGGCATTGGCTAACAATTTCACTGTGAGTAGACAGCGCTGAGATTTGTTGCTTTGTAGATGCGTGTTGTCGACGATTAGGTTGTGCCTAAGTTAACTTGTAGATAGGTTAAGTTGATCGTTAATTTGTAGATCGGTAAAGTAGATAGTTAACTCGTATGTCGGTTAAGTGGATAGTTAACTTGTAGATAGGTTAGCCGTTACGTAGATAACTTGTAGATCGGTTAGGTATCTATAATTGACTCGTAGATAGGTTAGGTTGATAGTTAATTTTAGATTAGATCATTAATGCTAATCTGTTTGATCATTGCATCTGTGAACTGGGTGTGCTTGTTTATCACTAATACAAAAGTAATAAAAATATTATTTTTATGTAGTAGTGTAGTACCGTGAAAACATGAAGAGAATGGCAGAGGACCGCCAGGTGTGGATAGATTGAATGCCAGGGACTTTCCGTGTGGCGGTGCACTAGAGAGAGAGTATAGTATTGTGTTAGAGTGTTTGTAGGGACTGTTTATGAGTGAAAATGGTTTATATTACAAAACTGTTACGATAATTTTCAATCCTTTTCGGTTCTCTACCGAACAGTGGCTGAGGAAGGGTTGGTTTCCCATTATGGCTCCATCGGGGTTTCCTGTATATTGCCACCACATACCCCCGCTGGCTTCGATGGTAAACTGTGGCAAATAGCTGTAAACCAGTGGAGATTGAGTCAAGAATTAGATCTGTCAATCATTGAAATATCTCTAAATCTAGTGGTATATAGCAGAAGAATAGAAGCATTTGAAATGTGGGTACGGAGAAGAATGGAGAAGATTAGCTGGACAGAGAAGGTAACAAAGTGAGGAGGTATTGGGGAAAGTAGGGGAAACAAGGACTATGATCGAGATGATAGTCCGAATAAAGACAAACTGGATTGGACATGTAATGAGAAGAGAGGGTTTGTTGCGAGAGGTGATGGAGAGAAGAATGGAGGGTAAGAGAGGACCGGGAAGGCCTCGTATCGGAATGATAGATGACCTGCTTGAGAAGGAATCGTATACATGCAGATATGAAGAGAAGGGGCGAAAATCGCCTAGGGTGGAGGGTTTGGACACCGAAGACCTGCCATTTGGCGGAGCATTGCGGAGAGAGAGATCCCTAGCAATGGCATCATTGGTCGGTAGAGAATGATTTGTTTGGCATGCCGCCGCCTCGACTACTGCTTTGATGGGCGATAAGCCAGTCGATAGCATCATCGTGGGTTGCAAGTGTGAGAGTAATCGGCACTCTGCAAGCTGCCTTCTCGCTGTTGAGTATACCGGCACGGGTGTTTTCTAGATACCGCTGCCTCGCATATCTACACTGCAGCGTTGTGGACGTTGGTGTAATATTATATAGCTCGCTATGGCACGAAGCTGTGTCTAAAGATTTAGACCGGTGATGCCACTGCGTTGGATGTATCAATAGCTGCAATGACTTTAGCCTTTGGGTATTGAGGTATAGGAGATATGATCTTAATACAATATCCAGATTTGTTTGATTTTGTTCATAAAATTAAGTTTTTGATAACATTGGCATGTAACTAACCTCATTTTTATTGTGCAATCTGTTAATGTCCATGTTTTCACACTGGTTGACATGTTTTCGCCCTGATCAGGACTGTTGGAGCTGGGTTTTTACGGCTGGATGTCCTTCCTGACGCCAACCAAATAGATAGTTATCTGGCATGGGGTTAGTAGCTAGCGACACTTGTGTGTTTAACAAGTAATGGTAATACATGTAAATTGTAATCTAGAAAATCTTAGGCACTTGAGATATCTTTGAGCAGGCATTTTGTCTTTTGCAAAGTGCCTTGCGTGAATGTGCTCGCCGATGAAATAAAATAAGTGAATAAGGATGTGGGGATTCTTTTCTCTTCAAGAACATAATCTGATTGAATGTGACGGTTTTCTTAACGTTTTTTTGGTTGTTTTTTTAGTTTAGTTTGTAGTACAAAGTAGGACCGTGTGTGGTACAAAGATTCAGTCCGGTTCTATGCAAGGGAGCCTGCACAGAATCGCTCCCCCTTCTTTAGTCGTTTTTTCTGACTCGCCCGTGGAGCTCTGGGCTGCAAACCAATTCTATGTTCCAGGCCTGCAGGGGGGTTGTTCTCACCGATGAAATTAAACAAGAATAAAAGAAATACAAATGTGGGGTTTCTTTCTCTTCGAAACACAATCTGGTGATACTTTTTACGAAAGATGCCAAGAAGCTAGTGTTATTTAATTGAGATCCAATGGTAACACTGACTATTGGACCAAGTGCTGTAGCAGCAGACTGGCAGATGTATTGCTAGTCGGTAGTCACGGCTGGTTCGCATCAATCCAAAGTATTCCTTTTTGGACACCAATTTGTGTAGGCATCGCGGGGGTATTGCCTGGTCGAGAGATTGATAGTGCAGCAGGCGTGGACGATGTATTGCTGCTGTCACCTCTCAAGTTCTTGCCTTTGAGAATCTATACCTTTGTAGATTGTGATTATTATGGATGTAACAAGCCATTGATGTCTGATTTGTTGTACATACAAAATATTTTTGTCTGCGCAGTTGGTTAAACATATATTTTAACAAACAAATAGCAATTCCAATGGGCACTAGTGATGAGAAATAGCTCAGCAAAGCAAGTGAAAATATATGAAGTTGGCTTTTTTGGTGTAGTTGGCGTCGCTTTTATTTATGTCAACAATTTTTGCATTTAGAAGTTTGCAACCTCGGATCCATTGATCAATATAAATTTAAGATAACAGCCGCCTGTTTTGTCGTTAATGTCCATGTTTTCACACAGGTTTAGACGTTTTCGCCCTGATGAGGACTGCTGGCCTGCCGGGGCTGGGTTTTTACATCCGGATGCCCTTCCTGACGCCAACGAAATACGATGATAATGACTAAATTTACGACGACGATGAAAAGTTATAAATGATGAGGTTTTTATGCTGCGCTGGTGTGTGAACGAGGTATTTTCATTCATGAATTGAATCGTTTGCTAACGTCGTGCGTAATGTACTTGCAGGATCCGAAACTGTGCAGCTGGAAACGTCAGTTTTTTTAATTTCTGGATGCCAGTTAATAACCAGATCTCAAACTGAAGCAGTGTTGGAACTTGCTATATATGAGGGAGCAGCGCGACTCCCTTAGTGTGGAAAGTTGGGAACTATGGAATTAACATTTAGGTAGTTGACTGAGGCAGTTGAATTATTTTGGATTGATGTTTGTCTGAGCGGCCGTTGGACATTACTCGACTCCAGCGGGGTGACTGCTTCAGCTGGGGAAGAGATCCGAGGAGGGAGAGGGGTGAGAGGCGTGAAGGGAGAGGGGTGATCCATTAGGGGGGAGAAGGGTGATACCTCTGATTGAGATGGATAGCACGCAGGCGCAGATACAAGTGGGAGCCAGCCATCAGGTATAGTTTGAAACTATATGTTTGAATTTTTTCAGGTGTTAATTTTAGTGTGTGATCTAAGCTGTATAAATTTTGTACTAGTACTATGATATAGATGATAGGCCTCTGGAGGTGTCTGTGGAGCAGGGTCTGCACCTGGTGACCTGGTGTTGTTTGGTCAGTTGTGCCACGGCCATAACCCTAATCCTTTCGCTGGTCACATTACCCCAGCAAGTCGTGAAACAATGAACACTTGCAGTCCAGAGCTCCCCGGACGAGTCGTAAAAGGCGACTAAAGAGGGGAGAGCGGTTCTGTGGCGGAGCTCTTGCACAGAATCGGACTGTAATAACCTTCTTTACTACACAGGATCCTTAAACTACAACCCCCCCACCCACAAGGTCACATAGCCCTTATACAATGTCAAAGCCCCCTTTTACTGTGTGTGCTAGCATTCAACTGCGGAGCGCTGATGGCACAGGGAGCTCTATTAGTGCTAGTAGACGTGATGGAGTGAAATCAATAGTCTCCAGCCGCAGCCGGAGCGTTCACCGAGCGGGGAGGGGGGAGTGAGGGAGAGGGGGGTGTGAGGGAGAGGGGGGTGTGGGGGGGAG
>JAQIWG010004924.1:0-15271 GCA_034695025.1 Chamaedrilus cognettii | reverse complement strand
AGAGGCGGGGGGGGGGGGGGGGTTGGATGCTGATAGAAATTTAAATTGTCATTGTCCATTTTGAGACCATTCGTAAACAGTCATTGCCTATTTCTGTCTGCTGGAGAAACTAATCTTCTCTCTCCCAAAATCCGGCAACGCCAAGTAGATGCAGTTAACCCCACATTGCAAAATAATCACTGTGCAGTAATGATATCAGAAAATAATGTCAGATCTGTACTTAATCGTACTAAAACAGTTAATTTCCATTGTTTGTTAGATTTGATTTGTTATTGTCATCCCTAATATCAGATTATTTTTTAGCCAATGTAAATTTTTTTTTGTATTTTATTTATTTATTCATGCCATTAGTGCGCTACCGGACATTAGACAATAGTGCTCTACTAGACATTTGACTATTGTCAAATGTCATGATTACATAATTCAATTATTTAACTTTACGTATACAAGTTTTATTTCTATTGCTTTTTTGCTTTGATTTGTATTGTCTGAACTAAAAACAACAATTGTTATAGGCTATTAGCCTTTTTGTATAAATAATATTATAGCTCACAAACAGTCAACTGGTGGCCTTACTTACACAGACTTAGCTCAGTAGAGTACTTTCCTATCAAATTTTGACTTGTACCACTAGGGCCTACTTTAATGAACTATAAAAGCTCATTATTGATTACATAAAAATACAATATGCTACAGTATTGATATTTATTTTTCAATTTAATAAAATGCCTGTTATACTGAGTAGCAATGCAATCACTAGAAGTGATTCGAATCAAAATGCTACAACGGACACACACATTATAGCCCATACAGCTCAATGAGAAGCACAAGATCTCATAGCCTCATCTATGCTTTCAACGAAAGCAAGCAGCAACAGCTCTCCCGGAGCTCAACTTGAATCAGAGCCGGAGCTACATATATTCCTTTAAGCAGCGTTAAGCTGCGTTAAGCATTGTTGTAAATTAAATACTTTAAATTTATCACGTCGCTTCAAATGCTGAATATACAAACTCTACTACGTAAATAATTTTTATGATCGCACGGTTTCCAAACTGCAGCTGTATAAGAAAGCGGATGCGCATACATGCAACATATATTTCGCATTCACAACTTAACTATGTCATGTGAAATCGGAACTTTTCAGAATCCTGCCGCAACATGCTTTTGGCAAGTTTTCTGGCGCCCTTAAGAATCATGCTAATTATTCTGAGCGATTAAAATATTTGCAATGAACATAGACGCAATAGAACAACAGTTCTGATGAGCACTCGCATTGTACAATATTTACAACTAAATTGTGACGTAGAAATCTCCGCGGCAAACATTAAGCAATAGAAAAAACAATGCACCCCCTTATCGAGCGCTATATCAATCCTAATTTTACAAAATATTACGTCAAAGGCATAAGACTGCAATATTCAGCACAAAACCATGGCTATTCCAGGAACTTAATTACCAATCAAACGCACCACTGATGTACAAAAACTAACATAATGGAAAAAAATGGAACTGCAAACCTGATCTAATTTGCAATAACAGTAAATTAAAAATTGCCAATGTTTAATTAAAAAATTCACTAGCCACAAACTGTTGCAATTAGTAGTCGATCATCTAGCAGAAATCATGCACCTATCGAGATGCTGGACATAGCACGCCTACAAGAAAAATAATTTCTTGAACTGCATTAAATCACAGTCACATGCAAGGTTTTTACACAAATAAAGAAGATCTACTTAACAAAAATCTAGCACTGAGACAATGCCGCTCAGAGATCAAAACTTAACTCGCACTCAGAGTTATTTCTAATAAAACAAGAGAGATCAGAAAGAACATTCAAAGCAAGAAGAGGCTAAACATAATTCTTCCATCTCCTTCCCTTCCAAGCAGAATACATGGACCTCATACGTAATGGTTCAGAGTTCTGAACCCTTAAATAGAAGAGTAATTACGCATGTTCAGCAGAAGTCCCTGGTTCAAATATTAAATAAACTTGAAACGCCTGACTAAAAAAGCAAATTCCATATACGCGGTGATTCCGGAAAACGGGAACCAGTTGAATGTTTATTTTAACTCAACCAATTGCCAATCGATTTACATGAAACTTGAAACAATATTACCAGAGAGATTTGCGATTATAATGAATTCATAGTTTGTGTTCCAACTGTTCACCATTAGCTGCTACAAACGCACGAAGACGGCCACATCATTGCTTTACTGACACTTCAATGACGCGCTGGTCCAGCTTTTCCCACTCATCCACGATGCGCTGTTATGACTAAAAGCGAACTGTAAGGAAATCAAGCTGAATATTTAGCGAGCAGCGGTACAATACCATGTAGGCCTACGACATTAAAAGTTTCATGAAAATCGATTGGCAGTTGATTGAGTACTAATGATCATTCTACTGGTTCCCATTTTCCTGAATCACCGTGTATTTCCTTTAAAGTCATTTGAAATACACCCATAATAGCCTAGCAGAATTTACAAGTGAAATTCAATCAAACTTCTGATTTTCATTCTAAATAGGGAGATAGTAGAATTTGATACAAAATATTTAATCGCCAATCAAATAATTTCTTTATATGAGTGAATACTAAAGAAATAAAAAATAATAGATCACAACTACTTTTGCCTCAAAAAAAGGCAAGGCACTTCAGCGCTTGGCAAAACTATCTATCTGAAGTATCGTCACAAAGAAAGAATTGTGGAAAAATAACGTATCGATTTAATGGCAATGAATGCCAACAAATCGATATTAATTCAAACGGAAGCAACCATGAAAATTGGACAAGCACCAATACGCAGCGTCTATCCAATTATGATCCTCGCTAGGCTATGCAAATGTGCTTTTGATTCAAATTTGTGACAATGTCGAAATAAATAAATTCAGTCTCCAAACAGCATAGAACCATGGTGCATTGAAAATGAACAAATTAGCTTTCAGAAACTATGTCCGCATGCGAGTAATACTAGTTTCTGGCAAGAAAGCACGCCTTTGCCTCAGCATCCGCAAAAATTAAGCGTCTTCAATCGTATCGTGAGGATTTATGTCCGCATCTTTGACAACACTACTGTGCTTCAAATAAGCGATTCCATCATAGTAATACATAAAACAATTCAATTAATTCCGGAAGAACCAATACTGAAACCTGTACAAATCATAATAATCCACTGTACAATACAATCAAGGTCTACAACTGCACCTACAGTTCGAATATCAACGCTTTATCACATGTCAAACATGCTCAGACATACACAACAACAGAAATCTATACGCAACTTGAGAAAGGCCGTTTACGCGTCAAATGTTACACATCCCAGCCAACATTGAGCACCCTTCATCGTGTATTCGGCAAATGCATCCGTTCACATGTTAAGCTCACGCTGACTTCATCGATTCGGCTGTCATTTTAAGCGTGTATGTATATTTTATGTAAGCATGCATGCATTTCTATCAAGTAAATTTAACATGATAGAAAACATTTCCCTGTCCAACACGCTTAAACATAAACTCTCTTTCAAAAATTTAAAACCTTTTACTGGACACTTTCTTTGCAAGCGCACAAATGTAGCTGTCTTCTCTGCCGCAATGCATTATCACTCGCATAGAAATCAAATGTACACTGATGGTACAACCACAACAGGTTACGAAATACCTTGTTAAGAAGTTATAAGATCCACCACAGAAAATCAAATATTATGTCCAAAAAAACTAAAACTGCGAAAATATCAACATATGAAACTAACCACAAAAATACTATATCACTCATTACACTCTTCTCTTCAAATGCAAAACATCACTTCACGTGACACTCTCATAGCAATGAAAGATTCATAGCATTTACAGATCTACCGGTCGAATATTAATTCAAACACGCATGAGAAGCCTCATATCAACTGTTAAAATAATGGCTTGATGTCAAAACAGAGTATCACACAACTTGAGCAAGTTGACACCAGACAAAGAATGAACTAAACGCGCGACACAATGTCAAACGTAACCCACGAGAACACACCATGATGTAGATTCACAAAATACCCATTTCTAATTAATTCAGCACCTATACACCAGCGCTAACCCAGACCGGGTTTTTCCATGAATGTACGACCGGTTTTTCTATTAAGTGTTCAAACTTAATCCGAGTTCATGACGTCATCATTAAACACCCCATCATGACGTCAGATTTCTTTAATTCATGTGATTGATTACATAGATATACATCTTAGATTAAAATTTTAACACTTGCTTGATAAACCTGATCTAAGAGCCTGATCCGATATCCTGACGTCATTTCATCCAATCAACGCTCAGAGATCTTGATCCAGGATTTATTTAACGCGATGTGATTGGTTGTCGAGATTTAAATCTCTAATAGAGACCTTAAGGCCTAGTTTTTAAATGAAGCATTTAAATTTCAATCGGTGATTAATATCTTCGCAATCAATAACGATGCGTTAAATAAATCCTAGATTAAACTTTCAGTGTATCAATTATTTCAGGGTACCAATTATTTGGTGAGATGACGTCATGACCTCAAATTAAAACGGATCATCACTTGATGGAAAACCCGGCCCAGGATCTATTGAAAACTCCGACATTAATATCCAAAGCCGAATTCCATCAACCTAGGCAGTTGACTCGTCTCCAGAGAGCGCCTGTAAGTACACAGACTTAACGAATGTTCCCACCTGGTCCTCACCAGATGTCTCACGCTCATCGAGTGACGCGTTGGCAGCAAACACACTCGGGGTGACGTCTCCGTCGCTGGTCAGGGAATCAGTGCTGTGTGAAGAACCGAGGACCGGAACATTGCGGCGATGCTTGCTGTGGGTGCTGAACAGAGGCCGACTGCGCTGGAGACGACGAGAGAACGTCGGCCATTTATCTGTCGGTGCAAAAAAAACATTGAGCTGTGATACTTCAACTTCAACTTCTCTACTGAACTCTACCCTAATGAATGATTATTTTGAGGACTGACGAACTTAGACCACCTTTGCCAAGGGTGCACAAAGTGATTGAAAAATCTATGCGCGGCCGGGATTCAAACTGACGCACTGTCGAGCCCATAATCCGAGACTACGACTTACTGTTAGCAAAAAACTAATAGTAAAACATTGGTTGCAAACAAATTCGGCCCGAATAAGCCCATATCAGATTTACTGCAACTTTTCTACTGCTCCACCCTATTGGATGATTATCTGCAGGGCTGACGAAATTAAGCACCTTCGCCAAAGGTGCACGAAGTGACTCAAAATCTTTTGCCACGACCGGGGGGGGGGTTCGAACCAACTCTCTGCCACACTCGCGATCCAAAGTCCGCGACTTAAGACAACTCGGACACAACGCTTCGCCGATTTATAACACAAATACTAGACCATGTTATATCATACTCTTACAACACCATACTCGTCAATATACACCTACTGTAACAATACCAATTCAGGAAAAGACAGAGTGCAGGAAAAAAATCACAGGAAAGTCAATAAAAATCGGCTGTAGGCTTTTTAGTACTCAAATACCTTCAAAAAAGAAAAGAAAATGTAATATTACAATTTAAATATTTATACGTTTCGACAACAATCGATAAATCCGAAAATGAACAGAACCACATAACAAGAATGTTAGCTAAAGACATAAAACACAGTCTGCAAGCCTTTTTTCAAAACATGTTAAAGCTCAGGAAAAGGTTTCAAACTGTCAATTAATTATCATGGCAAACTGTCTCATACATAAGCCAGCGTAGAAAATCGAGAGCAAAAAAACTAGTCGACAAAACAACGGTTGATGAATACGCCTTCGAAAACTCTGAATATTTGACAATCTGTAAGACTTACTTAATCTCGCATGAAATGGAATAAATAAATCATTATAAAATTAGAAGAAGCATCAAATTAGTGCAATATAACATCCTAGGAATCATCATCATCATTTACGTTTTACGTCAACTTTTCCGTGTCAACACAGATTGGACGTTTCCCACGATAAGACTCCCCCACAACTCTCAATTCTTTGCCATCTCTCTATTTATTCCTCGCTCCTTCATATCGCTCTCTACCGCCTCCTTCCATAACATCCTAGGAATGGTAAACACAAACTTAATGTTTCGGAATTACTTCAAAAACCAACAAAACATGATTAATATTATAATCCAGTCGAACTGAAAACGTCACTTCAGCGCACTCAACCGAATTAGTATACAAGAAGTAAAACTGAAAATATGATAGTAAAAAGTCACAGAAAATTGTGAAAAGCTTCTGCCAGACACGCCAAACCACACTGTTCACAGCAAACGATAGCTCAGAAAGAATAGATTCACACAGACAGTTCACGCAGAACAGAAAAGAAGAAAACGGACTGTGAAAATCAATTCAAACGGAGAAGCGTTTATAAATTACAGCTCATGCTTGAAGCGTCATCCAGAGACGAGTCAAAATGTCATCAGTGCCAGAAGGCAGACGAGCCACGAACAGCTGCAAGTTTCAATGATCCACACAACTCAACAATCATCTTAACTACACATGCCGCAACATAGCAATAAATATCACTTTGACGCAGCATAGATTTGTCGTTTTAAACGCGTGCATAAAAACAACCTATCTTGTGGTTCATTAAAAACAAATCGTCACAATCAACGATTTAACAATACGCAGGAAGCAGTAGCAAGAAACAAATCGGCATCATAAAAACACTCAATTGAAACTTAATTTTATCCAAAGAAAAAGAGTTTCAATTGCGCATGCTGAAGCGAGTAAGAGGCACGAGACTGTCCAGAAAGTGATAATGCGTAATTACAGTGTGGTGCCTCTATTGGCCCTGGAACTGAGGCTGTCAGGCCTCAGCAGCAAATGCTTGCTGGCCCACTCTGAAATCGATCAAGTCCAACTGCATCAACTTTCACTTTCTCCACACAAGCATCAATGCTTCCAAATCAAAAAGGTTTTATCCGCATGAAGAGAACGTACAAGATTAGATTTAGCTTTCAAGCGAGTTGTAAAAGTAAACTAGGAAACTAACTAATTTTTGTCCACGTGGACTCCATAAGACAAAATATCTCTGCAGAAATCAACTGCTACTTTTAAATAAATTAACTTAACTCTATAGACTAATGGCCATTGGGTATTGTGAATTTTTAGCGCATGAATGATAATAATGATAAAATGGCATTTAACTCTGCTCTTGCAGCGATCAGAAACAAAAACCCAATGGCTCCTTGGACACCAAAACGGACTCTAAACTCATTATTATTATTATTATTATTATTATTATTAAACATACAAACAAGAGACAAATGACATCTTTCGATGCGAAATGGACTACGAGCCCAGTGATATTATTATTATCGTTCTTAAAGAAGAAGAATGCGAAGAAGCACCGGAGAGGCTGCGATCTGTGCACTCGTCGCTGTCGAGCTCGTCGCAGGTGCTGTCGTCCTCCGCACCGCTCAGTCCTTCCTCGTCCTCACCCACACTGACGCGAAAGTCGAGCGACGGCATTCCGCTCGTCAGCTCCTCTCTGCGACACAATGACAGACCGTAGAATTTTATTTATAATTATTAACATTTTTGTGTATTGTTTGCTAACAGTATAGATACTTGTGGATATGACTGTGCAGAGAAAGAAAAACGAAAGTTGGCATATAGTGAGAGGAGAGGGATTGATGAGAGATATAATTGAGGGAAGAATAGAGGGCAAGAGGACAAGGGGAAGGAAAAGAATATGAATGATAGGTAAATTACTGGAATGATCAGAATTGAAAAGAATATTATCACAGCGTAGGATAATAAACAACACAATACTTCAAAACAAAGTAGGCGGTAATGAAGCATTCTTTTTTGCTTCAACACATTCAACGACACACTTAATGGCACACTTAATGGCACACTTAATGGCACACTTAACGGCACACTTAACGGCACACTTAACGGCACATTTAATGGCACATTCAATGGCACGTTCAATGAACATTTAATGCACATTTAACGGCACATTTAACGGCAGATATAATTAAACATTTAACGGTGCATTTAGCGGCGTGGTGAGCGCACACAACACACCTCTCGTCCCGCAGAGATTCAATCTGTTCAGCGAGCATACGTATTTCCGCTCTCTCGTCGTCGGGAGTGCCGGGGGTGGCCGCGCCGGGCCCTTCTCCCTCACTGCCATCCCCCCCACTCGCAAACTCCTTCTGAACCACACAACGTAAATGTTAATTTTATACATTGTTAATTAAATCTGTTTAATTCAAATTTGACTCAGAAGTCATATATAATAATAATAATCATCGTTTTAATGTCCATTCTTATGCGCTACAGACAAGCCTGTAACGCTGTGTCCATGTTAACACAGGTTGGACGTTTATATTGAACTGGGTTTTTACGGCTTGTTTCCCCATCCTGTCGTCAATCAGAATAATAAACTACCTTGGATGATGATTATCAGCTAGCAATACTCGTGTGTGTAACAGCTTTGCTGAAGGGCCTGTAAAGCATAGTTTCATAGTTGCCGACGCGTGACTTGAACCCAGGTCTTCAGACTCTGTCCGAAGCCCTAACCACTACACCACAGTGCCTAGCTGCAGTGTAGTGGTTATCTGGCATATAATCGTTAATCTGTCGTACCGGTAAGGTCCCCGATGACATCATCAGATGCCAAAACGGACTTTAAGCCCATTATTATATCATTATTATTATTATTATTATTATTATTATTATTATTAAATGATAAAGAACATAAGTATTGGTGTGATGCAGTGGTGCCGTATGATAAAACAACGCAAGACTTGTAGTTCAAGAGGGTCGGTACAGATGGCCACAGACCCGGGCGCTCTTGCGGCTCTCGCGCAGCACCAGCAGTCGGTCGCTGGCGCTGACCGACTCAGAGTCAAGCAGTCTGATGTCGGCGAGCACCGCCGTGATCTTGCGCATCTGAGCCTCTATCAGACACTGCAGGCACCTGCACGCACCACAAGCGATGCATCTGAGCCTCTATCAGACACTGCAGGCACCTGCACGCACCACAAGCTGCGCATCTGAGCCTCTATCACACTGCAGGCACCTGCACGCACCACAATCTGCGCATCTGAGCCTCTATCAGACACTGCAGGCACCTGCACGCACCACAAGCGACGCATCCGAGCCTCTATCAGACACCGCAGGCACCTGCACGCACCACAAGTTTCTCAATAGTGTTATAAAAAAAAAATATAAATAATAAATATTGATAAAACATCTATCAGATATAGATATAGCAACAGATATAGATTTAAAAGTCCAGCCCTGAAAGTTCCATGGTGCTCTCTTGCAATTCTTAGCTTTACCTAGAGCATCGATGGCCATGTTTAATTGTGTATGCTTCATTTCCTTTATCGTATGAAATACTAATCATTCTAGTTACGGTAATATTTTAGCTAGATATCCATTGATTCGTCGAAATATGGCAGCAGCAAATCAGTGCGAAAGCCTATCAAGAACTCAGGGCTAGCGCGACGCTTACGTGGTTTGCTTGGGTACGTGGGTGAGGCTGTCCTGAGTGGCCAGGGTCTCGCGCGTACGCAGCACGCTCGGCGCAAAGATGATCGCCAGCGCGCTCGCACTCATGCGATTGGACTCCTCCTGCTGCGCCACTCTACACGCACACAGCACCGCGGTAAATAGGTCATCGGAGACAACAACTAGGTCAACCACACACTCGGTGCAAAATTGATTGCCAGCATGCTCGCAATCATGCGATTAGACTCCTGCTGTGCAAACCTGGCACAATGCACCGAGAAATCAAGTATGCAACCTCGTTAAGAAACGGGATGAGAATGGTGAGGTGGATGAGTGGTGTGTCATTGAAAGAGATGAAGCATAGTCCCAATCTGAGAGCTAGAATGAGATTGGAGGCAGTGGGGGAGGTGGTCAGAAGAAACCGACTGAGACGGCTGGGGTATGTTTTTGAGAAAAGGACCGGATGATTGGGTATAAAATTCATGGATTATGAGGTAGATGCCAATGGTTCGTTTCGTTAGGGAGATTTCTGTCACCCGTACAGACACAAAATCTAAAAGATTGAGTTCATTATGTTCTAAAAAACAATTAGTTGCTTACTTGGCGAGGTGGAAGACCAGTCGTTCAAGCAAGTCGCGGTTTGCAGGAGGCAGCTTGTCGACGACCGACATCAACGACTGCAGCCGCTCCTTTTCCTCCGAGATATCTATCAATAGACACGCTTTTAAATATAGAACACATTTAACGGCACACTTAACGGCACACTTAATGGCACACTTAATGGCACGTTTAAAGGTATCTTTGACTGCATTGATCAGACTAACGTCTGATCAATGTGTACAAATAGACAGGCCTCCAAATATAGAACTAAAGAACTAAAGCCTGATATGCCTATAAATGGATACATTTTAAAATATAGGCATAAACATGACTGAATCTATGAATGGCTGATAGTCATTACGTATTACTAACAACAAAACTTGCAGATGTCTTCGAAGAATTTGGTCCTTAATCGACCTTTCTGACATCAAAATAATAATATTAAAATATCATAAGATCGTAAACTACTTTGTGTGACTGGAAAAACACTGCAATAAGCTTTTTAAGTTGTGCGCGCAAACATCGATCACAACCCGTATAATAGCATCATTACTATCTTGTTTTTGTTTATAATTTTCAACAAAATTGGAATCCTACAAGCAAACATGCAACATTTGGTAACAAATCGATTGGCAAGAACGAAATTGTTAACACTGGCTGAATACGGAATAAGGCTCAAATCTCCTGGTAAACATACTGGCCGTTCGAATGAACTCCTGATAAAGGTCAAACATCATGATTGGCTCGGGCATTTCTCTGAAGAACGTCTTCAGAACGGAAGTAAGAACGTGAACGTTGTAGTCATTGAAGTCAACTTTGGCTGCATCTGTCAAACGAACACATCACGAGACATCATTATGTAACTATGCTTCAAATAAAAAATATAAATACTCCTTATGATAAATTATGCCTTGAACTCAATTTTGTACTTGACTGAACTTGATTGAACAATACTTGACTTGGTGAACCTTGACCATCAAACTGACCCGTGAACCAATGACACATGTATGTATTTGCTTTTGACCTTTGCCCTCTGCCACAATGATCTGATATAAGAAAGCGTTTCATGCCACTGCGTAATAAAGCATTAGTAGATCTAAATAGATAAGATATATAGATCAAGGCATTACAGCAGCCCGTTCATAATCGATGAACCTGTTTATAATCAATTTATAGCCCGTCTATCATCCGCAGACTACAACCGCATCATATACAAATTTGCATACGCAATATGCACCTGAAAAGGTAGCTTGTACTGAAGAGTCGCTTTTCGCTTTTTAATTTATATGCCGTTATTATAGCAGAAATAATCGCAGCACTGTACATGAGTAAGCAAACTGCATGTATGTGCAGTACCTTTGTTGATATCCTTGATGAGCTCTTTGATCTTGGCCGCGAGGCCGGGCTTCCTGTACAGTCCGACCGTGTAGAGCCCGTTGAGTTCTATCACGTTGATGAGGCGCTCAATGACAAAAGGAATCTTGCAGCTGCCCTTCATCAGTTCTGCCAGCGAGGCCCCCACCACACAGCTCGGCCTGCGCCCGCCCTGGATTCATAAAAACAGACACCAAATTGAGTGATTTAAAAAGAACAAATCGCAGATCACACCATGGAAGCAAACTAAACATATACACCATTTGTGGCAAATAAAACAGGCCACTACACCATAGAGGCACTGTGATGTAGCGGTTAAGACGTCGGACAGAGAGTCCAGAGACCTGGGTTCGAGTCCCAGCGCCAGCAACTCTATAGCGTTAGAGGCCCTTCAGCAAGGCTATTAAGTACACAAGTGTCGCTAACAGCCAACCCCTAGACAGATATATTTGGTTGGTATCAGAAAAGGCATACGGCTATAAAAACCCTGCTCCGGCAGTTCTCACTAAGGCATTATATGCGTAACCCGTGTGAAAACGTAGACATAAAGAGAACAGACAACAAAAATGGCCGCTAGTTAGTGTACAGTCAAAAAGAGGAAACAGACACCACTGACCTGTGGAGAGGGAGCCTGATCGGCCTTGCAGCCGGTAAGTGGAATCTTGGCGCAACACTTCTTGTGGACCGTCAACTTGCACACTGCAACCAGCGTCAAACTGAGCATTGCACATGATATAACCTTGGTTAAAACATTTCTTAACCCCTAGTTAGATATTTTAGTTAAAATGCACTTTGCGACTTTGGGACTCTGGGACTTTGGGATTTTGGGACTTTGCGTCCCTGGGTAATAGCACAACGGCGCTCTATTTGCAGCCAGCACATGCTGCAAGAATTATATTCTTGAACAAAACCACAATAATTGCTATACAAAGCAACAAAAATAAAAATAGCATTACATTTGTCAATATTAATGTACATTATATATATCCAGAAGCAAATTTTTTATTTGGAAAGAATTTAATAATAATTATTCTAGCACACTTTGGTGGTGATAGTACAGTTTGATCAGTACAGCTGGTGATGTAACGAAATTAAACTGAACTTCAAAATCACTTTGAATATCTATAATTCATTCATTTCTACAAATAAATTAAAAATATTATGATCTAAAAATCAGATTTGATCCTGGAATAGCAATACAAGCAAAAAATCTAACATTGCATGTTTTTTTTCGTCGTCGGAAGCTTTAACTACGTTAAAAATTGATTCGCTAGCAAGCATCTAGTTCCCGATGACTTCTTCGGGTGCCGAAACAGACTCTAATCCAACTAAATTATAAATATTAATGAGCCGCCATATTGCGCGAACCTTTGCAGACTTGCGCGCGCTCCAGGACCCAGAGCAGCGAGGTGCAGACCTCACAGTAAGTGGGGATGTTGAGTTGGATCTGCATGAACTTGTGACCCAGGTACTCCTGCAACCGACGCAAACTAACCCATATAGAGAGCAATCCAAGCAATTGTCGGCAACAACAGCTACCAGCAATAAAATCATAAACCAATACGCGGCATTGAAGAAAGTTAGAATGCAGTGAAAAATCACAGCTCAATTGCCCAGTGGTCTGCAAATTTCAAAAGTTCTGATATCTCTTTGAACGGTATATGCTGAATGCACTGCTGAATCAAACTGATGCTGCCGCCATCTCGTGGTTCCACGCATGTGTAGAACTGTTGCTTTTTGTATTTATTTTGTTTGCTGTAAACCTTTTGTGTTCCATATTGGGTAAATAATCCTCCTTTCCTTTCTATATCCTTTCCATCCCAAGGATAAGAAAAAAGAGGGAATCAAAATGAATTGATTGCGTCCAATAATGTCAAATAAGGTGGCAAGAGAACAAATCAACCTGAAAAAGAAAAGCTTACGTAAACACTGTCCTTCTTCTTCTTCAGTTTTACCGACCCAGACTTCCCCTTGACCTTGACCTCTGCCAGTTCTTTGTTCTCCTTCTTCTTGCTGAACTCGTCGACGAAGCCCCGGAACGCATTTATTCCGATCGTCGTCGGAAATGACTCATTGGAGCGGGAAGCTCGCGCGCCGAGCACTTTCTCAAAGCTGCACATGAGGTCCCTGTACTTGTACTCTACCGAGTGACCCTGTGGCACACGCAAACCAAAGATCAATTATTACAATTATTATTTTAAAGGTGATGGCTCAGCCAAACGATGCGTCCGCAATGGCAGTGTTCAGAGTTTTCAGACCGTAGTCTAGTCTTATCAGAGGGGGAAATGTTTGACAACGCGTTCACAACCTGACCACACCCGCAGTTAGGACTGTCACGCGGGCCCGACTTATACTAAGTTTCAGCGCATCGGCCGTGAGGTTACTATAGCATTATGCATTTGATTGGTAATGATTAACGCGTTCCAGTATCTATTCAGCTTCGTCCAGTGCTGTCGTGGAAGGATGAAGCCAGGCAGAGGGCTGCTAGGGTCTGTGGTGACATGTTTGCTAACAACCAATACCTAATATCGGAGTCAAACCATTGTTAAATGTAGTATAAGTAATAATAGCCGTATAAATAATTTTATACAAATAGTAACTGATTGCTAATGTCAGCAATCAAGCGCGTTAATTGCTCAAATCAACCTCACAAATAATTCAGCCTTAAACCCCGACCTGAACGCGTGAAGCGTATGTGCAAGGCGAGTGTGGAGTGTCAGCAGACTCACCGGGAGAGCGGTGGAAATCTGTGTGATGAGATTGCAGTGGAAGTCTCCCAGTGCGCCCTTGAACACCGCGTCGAAGGCCGTGTCCTTGCGCCCACTGTCCTTACTCAGCTCTGCCAACTGACGACAAAGAACAGCATCAAGATCGACACCTCTTATTTGCGAGCAGGTTGTGGGTCGGAGAAACTGCCAGGGAGGGTAGAGAAAAAAGTTTTGGAGGGTTACGTGTGTCACAAAGAAGAAAATTGACCAATTGACATTGGCCACGCAATGAACTGTTTCCCTTCCTTTGCAGCCTTTTACGATTCACCCAGGAAGCTCTGGGCTGCTGAGGTACAGAAAAAAATCTAGAGTATATGTAAGGAGTAGGACGTCATACCCAACAGGTGAACATGCTCATTAAAACACTGTCAGATGGCCAGTACTCTGCCATATAAACAAATGATGTTTGAGGACATCATTTTTTCCTAATGCACAAAATTGTACACAGAACCTTGGCTTCCTTCTAGAACGTTGGGTTCTACCTAGAATCATCGCTCACCTTGCCGGAGATGAAGCGTTCGAGCTGCTTCAGTTCCATCACGTTCGTCACGACGAGATCGAGCGGGTACTGCCACAGCGACGTGCTCGACACGTTCCAGTTGCTTCCCCCAAGGCTCGACTGATCCGAGCTCCCCAGACCTCCTGCCGCCTTCTTATGGTCCTTCGAGGGCGCGTCCGCCGTGAGCTTCTTGTGGTCCTGGACGATCAACGATTTTTGTAGGCAAGCTATTGTTTCATGCAATATTATTATTATTATTATTATCACGTCGATCGACACAAGTACAGAGAGCGACATAAAAAAACAATCCGCTAGCGGATTCGCGATAACTCGGCCAAAAATTTATATTTTTGCCTCATCTTTTCAGGGATTGTAGCTAAGATAATTTGACACAAGTTCTGAAAAGTTCGCTTGAAAATCTGCTTGAATTTAAAAGTTATGAAACTTTACCAAAACAAATTTTTAAATCGTTTTAACTAACACAGTGATGCCTGCAAATAGCATTTTGATGCCTGCCGATCTCCGAAATTCGTCACTAAAC